>RJWJ010004265.1:0-77362 GCA_004363605.1 Indri indri
GAATGGTGTGCAGCCTGCTACACACCTAGGCTGTATGGTGTAGCCTATTGCTCCTAGGGACGTTACTGCACTGAATACTGCAGGCAATTGTAACACAATGGGAAGTATTTTTGTATCTAAACATACCTAAACATAGAAAAGGTACAGTAAAAATATGGTATAAAAAATTAAAAAATGGTACAACTTCCAGGACACTTACTATGAATGGAACTTGCAGGACTGGAAATTGCTCTGGGTGAGTCAGTGAGTGGTGAGCGAATAGGAAGGTCTGGGACGTCACTGTAGACTTCATAAACACTGTACTTAGTACTTAGGCTACACTAAGTTTATAAAAAATATTTTTCTTTCTTTAGTAATAAATTCATCTTGGTTTACTGTAATTTTTTACTTTATAAACTTTTTAAGATGGATGTGCTGGCTCACGCCTGTAATCCCATCACTTTGAGAGGCTGAGGTGGGAGGAGTGCTTGAGCCCAGGAATTCAAGGTTACCGTGAGCCGTGATTGTGCCACTGAACACCAGCTTGAACAAAAGAACAAGACCCTGTCTCAAAGAATAAAAAATAAAAAAACTTTTAAATTTTTAAAATCTTTTTTATTCTTTCTTAATAACATTTAGCTTAAAACACAAACACATGGTACAGCTGTACAAAAATGTCTTCTTTCTTTATATACTTGTTCTATAAACTTTTCACGATTTAAAATTTTTTTTTTTTTTTTTACTCTTTAGCTTTTTTTGTTAAAACCTAAGACACAAAGGCGCCCATTAGCCTAGGCCTGGACAGGGTCGGGATCATCAATATCACTGTCTTCCACCTCCACCTCTTGTCCCTCTGGAAGGTCTTCAGGGGCAATAACACGCATGAAACTGTCATTTCCAATGACAACAGTGCCTTCTGGAATACCTCCTGAAAGACCTTCCTGAACCTGTTTTACAGCTAACTTTTTTTTTAATAAGTAGAAGAAATAACAATAAAAAACATAGTATAGTAAACACATAAACAAGTACCACAGTTGTTTGTTGCCATGATCAAGTGCTATGTACTGTATGCAATTGTGCGTGTTATACTTTCATTTGACCGGCAGTGCAGTGGGTCTGTGTACACCAGCATCACCACAAACATGTGAGTCATGTGTTGCACGACAACTTTATGAAGGCTACCACATCTGGGCAATAGGAGTTTTTAGCCCTGTTTTCATCTTCCAGGACCACTCTTGTATATGCAGTCTGTCATTGGCGGAAACATTATTTGGCACATGACTGTACAGAGGAGATAATGTCCAACCTAAAGAAATGAATGGCTATGGTGTTATTTCAGAATGTGGTAGTATTTGGTGACCTAGGGGAGCTTTTTGATCCCCTAGAATACTTACACCCGTGCTGATGGGGAGAGCAGCAGGAGAGGGAGGCACATTTGAGGTGGGGCCCACAGACCAAGCAGCCAGATAGGCTGGGCTGTGTCCTGTAGGCCTTTTTCTACTAGTGGGAGGGATGGCGGCCTACAGGCAGGCCCAGGCTGGGGTCCTACTGGGGCGCGGGACCTCAGGTGAAGGCAGGCATGGGCAGCCAGGCCTCCTGTGTAGGCTCGACTCACCAAGGAGAAGTCCCTGCAGGTCTGTCTGGGGACACTGGGGCAGGACAGGGAGAGGTGCTGGGCAGGACCAGCTGGCTGCCAGTGCCCCGGTCCTCGCCCTCTGAGAGTGGAAGGGTGGGGGTGGCGGACGCAGCGTTCCTGGCTGGGAGCCCAGAGGAGTCTTTTGTAATCACAACATGATCTCGTGTGCTGAGCAGCGAAGCCGGCAGGGAGAGGCCGGCAGAGGCCTGGCTCCGGTGGCTTCAGCTTCCCTCCTGCTCTGGTTCCCCTGGGGGCTGCTCTGGAATTCTCTCGGTGCCCGCTGTTGCCATGCACTCGGCTGTGAGTGGCACTTCGCCTCTGGAGGGGGCCTTCTTGGGACTGGGAGCGGGCTGGGATACTGGGTAGCCACACTCTAGGGGCAGCTGGGGACAGCTGGGCCTGGGAGGAAGAGGGTTGTGACTGGGCGGGTGGACGGCTGGGCAGGGACACTGGCTACATCAGAGACCCTGAAGCCAGACAGGGAGGACCCCGGGATCTTGATGCAGAGACTCGGCTTGCCTGGGGTGGCTCCCTGGCTGGGGCTGTCAACCAGAGCTGGCTCGCTCCTGCCCCGACTGCCGCCGGCAGCTCACGGCCTGGAGAGGCTGGGCCTGTGGGAGCAGCTCTTTCCTACAGGCTGGGCACAGGCGTGCCCAGTGGGGTCCAGGGCCTGAGAGCCCAGGACAGAGCCAGGGCCTCTCTTTTTTCTGTGATTCTGGATCGAGAAGCCAAACGCCTCCTCCCCTCGACCTCCTGAATCCCCTGGCAGCTTCCCAGTCACAGCAGGTTCCACTGCCAGAGCCATTTATAACTCCCATTCCAGGATCTGCTCAGCAGCGAAGCTCCCTGGAGAGCTGGGGGGAGGGGCAGCCCACTGCTGGGAGCTGTGGCTCTGGGTTTTAGGCCCTGACCTGGGTCCCGGAGGAGGCAGAGATAGGCAGACAGGCCCCACTGGAATGGGGGCTTGGGGCCTTCTCTGGTCTATCTCCCTGAGTGACCCCCTTCCTTCCTGTGTGACCTTAGCTGTGGGTCTGGGGTCTATTCCTTGTGTGGTAAGAATAAGGTAGGGCGGGCAAACGTGAAAGTTGGGGAACTGGTAAGGGGTGGGCCCAGCAGTCAGGAGCTTGGGTTCCCTGCATTCTGCAGGGGCCTCACAGAGCCGAGTCCCCAATGAGCAGGCAGGAAGAGAAGGATGCAGAGCTGGATCGGAGAATAGTTGCCCTGCGCAAGAAGAACCAGGCCTTGCTACGCAGGTACCAGGTGAGTAGGCTGTGACAGGGGCTGGGAGGACCGACCTGGCTGCCACTCCCGGGCTGACCCGCATATGCCTGCATGGTGGTCTCTCCCTGCAGACTCAGGGCTGGCTCTGGGCCTGGGGCCAGGGTTAGGGTGGGCATGGCCCCTCTCAGGGGCTTGCTCAGCGTCCAGGGACTTGTGATATGGTGCCTCTGCCCCCTGGTGTCCCACTGGTGTCTTTCCGTGTAGGCCTGTCAGCGTCTGTGTCTCTGTGCACCTGGGGGGCCGTGGCCTGTGCTGACCCCAGGCCCTCCCACAGGAGATCCAGGAAGACCGTCGGCAGGCGGAGCAGGGGGGCATGTCTGTGACCACGCCGGGGCTCCTCCGACCTGATGGCCTCACTGTCACCATCAGCCAGGTTCCCGGTGTAAGCCTCATTCTGGGACATAGGGCGGGTGGCAAGGAGTTGGGGCCCCAGCCCATGTCAGGGGAGGACAGTTGTCCCTACTCCCTTTCTCCCAATTGCTGTTCTGGGATGCATGCCCAGGTCCCAACCTTCTGCAGCCAGGCCACTGCTGTCCCCCACCAAAGGCCACATCTGAAAGGCCCCCCAGTGGAAGCCTCATGCCAGTTTCTAGTCCCACAGCCCTGCACCTATGCCCCAAAGCACAGACTGCTCCTAAAAGCCCTGGAGGATGTAGGGACAGAGAAGTTGGGAGTGAATGCAGGGAATAGTGTCTGAGGGACAAAGCCTCATTGTCTGAGTGCTCTGGACTTCCCAGCTCAGAGATGACGGGCCACTGTGGCATCTTGGGCCCCGGGGTGGCCCTGAGCCCTGGATAACCTAATGCCATTGGCATGTGAACCCCTTGTGGGAGTCAGCTCCTCCATGGGCATTCCAGGAGGGCTGGGGCTGGAACCCAGGCCTGGGGAACCATCCAGCAGACCCAGCACCCAGGTCCTGCCCAGTGCTGCCCGTGTGGCCTGAGGGTCTTCATTCTGCAGGAGAAGCGGGTGGTCAGCAGGAACTGGACAAGGGGCACCCTCGGACCCCAAGTGGCCAATGAGATGCTTGAGCAGGAGGACACAGAGGACTACGGGGGTACTTTCTGCCTGGGGCAGCGGGTGGAGCTGGCTGTGACCATGGAAAACAAAGCTGAGGTGAGCGGGGTGGGTGGGGAAGCTCAGGCACCAGCCTCGCCTTCCCTGGCTCTGCCACACCGCCCATCTTCACCTTCCCCAGGCCAAGCGGATCGTAAGTGAAAAGCCCACCAAAGCAAGGAACCAGGCCGCAGATGGGTCACCTGGAGGGCGTGGGGGCCGGAGCCCCTCCACACCAGTGGCCATCAGCTCGGATTCTGCATGGAAGGTACATCTTCAAGAGGGGACAGGGACTTGAATGTGGATGTCCTCATTTGGGGGAGGCAGAGAAGCTGAGTCAGATATGTCCCTCCTCTTCAAGGACATGGTGGAGGCAGCGCCTGCAAGAATTTCCATCCCTCCTTCCTTTCTCTGGCCAGTCTCTGCTTTGGGTGGGCCTTGCAGTGAGAAACAGTCGAAGCTAGACGTGTGGTCCATCCCCTACCCCAGCTAGCCCCATGGGTGGCAGGGGAGTAGGGAAGAGGGCAGGAGGGTGTAGGGGACTGGCCGTGTGCCAGGTGTGACCTCTAGGTGGCAGCAGACCCTAGTCCTTGCTCTTGCTCACAGCCTCGGCTGCCCCTCCCACTCCGTGCCTGTCTACACATCCCTGCAGCAACCCTGTGGGTGGGTGCAGTTGCTATCCCCATTTTACAGATGAGGAAATGATACACAGAGAGCTACTGTGTAGCTCAAAACATACAGCTGACAAGTGGATGGAAACCATGCCCACGGCAAACACAGCGCGTTAGAGAGGGAACAGACCAGATGGGGATGGGGAAACCTTGAGAGAGGAAGGGCTTAGTAGAATCCCCAGATCTCTGCTCCTAGCCTCTTTCTGCTTCTACCCCATGGTGCTGAGTGTCTTCTCCTTACAGGGTGCTCGGGAGCCCCGGAGACAGCCAGTGGGGGAGCCCCCAGAGGCGGGCTGGGACTATGCCCAGTGGAAGCAGGAGCGGGAGCAGATCGACCTGGCCCGCCTCGCCCGGCACAGAGATGCACAGGGTGACTGGCGCCGCCCGTGGGACCTGGACAAGGCCAAGCCCACGTGGGTGGCAGGGCTAGGCGGCTGGCTGGGCTGACATGCTTGTGGTGCTGGGGTAGGGCTAACTGTGGGTGCTGCTTGGAGGGCCGGTGGGACCCTCCCCAGGATGGAGAGGACCTTGCCTGGGCCCTCTGGTCAGGCCCTGGGCTCAGGGTTCTGTGGGGGCACTGGGTCCCCCAACTTTCTTGGAACCATCATCTCCCTGCTACCCTCAATTCTGGGGCTGGGGTTGGGGGAGGTGGTGTCAGGGCAGGGCTTGCGGCAGCCTCTGTCCTCCCTGCTACCAGCAGCCTGACTCCCGCTCTGTCCACGCAGGCTCCGGGACTGCAGCAAGCCTGGGGAAGAGGGCCCCGCCAGGGTGGGCAGCAGAAGGGGTGAGCCGACACCCACTGCATCCCTCCCTCCTCGGATTTTTTCACCCCTTGCCCCCTTGTCCTCTCTTTTCTCTGTCTCTTCATTTTCTACTTCTTTTCAGAGCTGAAAGGGCGCAGCCCTCACCGTCAGAGGGGGCACGAAGACCTGCCCTTCTGCCCTCTGAGCCCACAGCTCTTGCTTGGGCTCTGACCCCAGAGGAGGCTCAGTGGTGGCCTGCCCTAGGGTCCTTTCAAGTGCTCGTCTCAGGCGGGTGAAGTCCCAGTGGCCCTGCCCCTGGCCTGCTGAAGGAACAGCTCTGTGGATTTGCGGTCCCCTCATTTTACACATAGGAAGCTGGGGCCCTGAGAGGGTGGTTAAGTCACCTGGCCAGAATGTGGCAAAGCAAACACAGGAACCCCTGAGATGGTGGTTAGGTCACCTGGCCAGAATGTGGCAAAGCAAACACAGGAACCCCCAGCCCAGGGCTCTTTTGGGGGGCAGAAAGCCCATGGCTGGGCTGAGGACTGACAGCTTCCTGGTGCTGGAAGAACCTGTGTTCTTGCCTGGGATCCTTGGCCACCCCACCCTTTCTCCATTTCCTTTGCCCCCTTAGGTCCCAGGAGCCACCGGAAGTTACAGCCCCCACTATTGCCCCCTGATGGAAAAGGTGAGTTGGTGGGGGATGAGCAGGGGCCCGTCAGGGGGCGGGGGGCTGCTGCTATGGCCCTCTTCTCTCCTGGATTTGTGGACCATCTCTTGCAGGTCGAGGTGGGCAATCTGGCAGACCCTCGGTGGCATCAGCCACAGGCAGCAAAGCCCGAGGGAAGGAGAGGCTGACTGGCAGGGCCCGAAGGTAACAGGTGGCAAGGGACAAAATCAAGGCAGGCATCTGGGTGTCCCAATTTCCTGGACTGGCACAGGTCTAGGTACATGCTCCATCCCCAGGGCCGCTGCCTCTTGACTCATTGCTGCCTGGCAGCAGGTTAATGAGCTGCTGGGAGAGGCCATTGGCAGAGGGAGCAGCAGCAAGAGCCTGGTGCCCAGGGAGGCCAGTGGTAATTACAGGAGCTCCCTTCCCCCGGGAAGCGAGGTGCGCCTTTCCCAGGCAGTGCAGGCAGGGACATGCCTGGAGTCCCCACAGAACTCAAGGTGCTGTAGACTTGGCCATAAACAGCAGCTGGGGACCCAGGATGGGGCCAGGTGGGTGGCATTTAGAGGAAATGGCTAGATTTGGTCGGGGGGAAGCCAGGCTGGGAGGGAAGCATCCTGGAGCCTCATTGATCCCACCCTGAGACCCTTGGGTGTGGCTTCTCCCTGGAGACGTGGGCCACCGGGGCTGTGGAGGGGGACATGAAGTGGGGGGGTAAGCATAGGGGCTGCCATGTGCTGTGTTTCTACAGGCGGGACATGAAGGAAGACAAGGAGGAGCTGGAGAGTCAGGAGGTGGGTACTCGGGCACAGGATGGGTCAGGCTGGGGACACGAGCACTGAATTCACCAGCCAGCTGGACCACTCTCTTGTTTCAGGGAAACCAAAGCACCAGACAGACTGCCAGTGAGGAGGGACTCGCACAGAGGCAGAGCGGGGTGGAGCCGCGCAGTCCGGGGAGCACCCCGGCAACCGGCCTGGCTCTGGCACCCCCAGAGGGGCCAAAAGGGGAGTCTGGTGCTCCCACGGCCATCTCCACCCCTAGCTCTTCGCAGGAGACTGATATGACTCCCCTTGACCTCTCCCTGGGAGGGGCCCGCAGCCCCGGGCCTGCAGAGAGCACAGAGAGCACGTGTGCGCTGAGTCCAAGGCCTGGGCCCCAGGAGAGGCCTGTGTCCCACCCAGATGGCTCTGAGCAGGGGTGGAACGACCACCAGGCTGAGCTGCAAGTCCAGACTTGTTCTGAGCCACAGAGAGGAGCAGGGCCCCCAGAGCCCAGAGTAGACAGGTCTGGCAAGGCTGGGGCCCAGCACGGCCTGGCACAGAGAAGCAGGCCCCCCAGAGGAAGCAGCCAAAGGGCAAGAGGCACAGGAGGTGTGAGGAGCAGGATGGGGGGGCCTGGCCCTGCAGGAAGATGCTGAGCAAAGCCCCTGGGAGCTGGGGAGCCAGGTGGGGAGAGGAAATGGGAAGAACCAGTCTTCTATGTGATGGGCATCTGGTTGCTGGTGGCTTGTGCCAGTTGGACTGAGCAGTGTGGCAAACTCTCCTTCAAGGCGACCTTGTGAGGGCAAGGAGCTGCCTCCTCCCTGCACATTATGTGCTCGTCCCTGTGCACATGTGTGTTTTCACACGCAGGCACAGCCCCTGGTGTGTTCCCACGCTGGCACCTGGTGTCTGAGGCTGCTGAGCCCTGACCTGGGCTTATTGCTGCCTTCTCTGCCATGGTGAGAGACCAAGGCTTGGTCGCCCTTAGCACCTGGTTCTCCTGGCTTCCTGTCATCCCCCAGGGCCTGGCCTCCCTCTCCAGCTGCTGAATCCTTGGGTCCAGGCAGCCTCCACAGCTGGCATGGCCAGCCCAGGCCTGGGCCCTTTCCCATGGCCCTGCCTTGCACCCAGGTGACTCAGTCCAAGACTCACAGGATGGCTGAACTGGGGGAATCTCTGCAAGCTTCCTGCCTCTCCTGAAGAGGAGGCTGAGGCCCAGAGAAAAGCTTGCAGGGACTGGGCTGGGAATAGACGAGTAGAGCTCAGGTCTTCTCCGTGAAAAGGAAGGTCTCTGGAAAGGGAGGGAACCTCCTCGCCCTACAGCAGGGTGGGAGCTCACGGCCAGGCCCCCTCCCCGAGGCCAGACATTACCAGGCACCCTGAATGGAGGCAGGGGCCTGGCCCTACAGCCCAGAGTCACTTCCTGCCCTTTTCTACTTCCTCTTTTCCCCACTGCCCGCACCAGGGCCATGCAAAAGCAAGGACTCAGACAGGGACTCAAGAGACGGGTAAACAGCGGCATGACATCAGGACTTATCTTTCCTACTTAGTCTCCATTCCGGCCCCTCCCCTGAGGCCCACGTCTGGTGAATTATCCAGACTCCGCACAAGCTGTGGCTTCCTCTCAATTCAACAAACATTTCCTGAGCACCCACTACCAGTAATCCAGCCCGTAGGCGATGGTGACTTTGCCAGCAAGAGGGAGGGAAGAAACCCAGTCATCCGGCAGATCTAGGCTGAACAGTGGGAGCTGTTCTCGCTGTAGGTGCCTGACCAGGGCTGGGGGCAGGATGGTGGTAGGAGCCCAGAGGAACCATTCCACTGCCGCTCAGCAGAGGCAGGCGCTCCTCTTTCTTGTTATCCTGTCCTCTGCCCTAAGCCCTTGCCTGGGTCTCACCATGTGGTCCCTTCTGCTCCCCTCCTCTCTGGTCCTGCCATGGCTGTCCCTCTCGGCTGAGGGTCATGGGCCTCACGCGCTCTAGCAAGAGTCCAGATCCAACCCAGGACTTCTGCACTATTCAGTGAGAAGCCTAAAGCTTGGGGTCTCAGCTTGGGCTTCCTCACTGTCTCTCAGCTCCATCCTCCACCCCTCTATTGGGGAGGCTGGGGGTGGTATCTCTTCAGCAGATCAGACTGTTTAGAGAAGAACTTCTCCCACTTTAGCATGAAGAGTAATGCAGATTCTAATCCAGTCGGTCTGGGGGCTGCTGGTTCCTGGACTATGCTCTTGTGTAGTGAGGGTTTGGACTTCAATATACTATACGGAGGGCTGGAGGTGAAGACAGACTCTAGACTCCAAGGTGTGCTGCTGGCTGTGTAGGTGTTGGGGGGAGTGCTACCCCCTGCCTGGTGGTGGGGACAGGAGTTGGGTGGGAGGCTGAGGGTCCTGGGGAAGAAGCTTTAGAGGGCAGTGAGTAGGTGGTGCCCACTTCTCATAGTGCACAGTGAGGGAGCTGGTCAGGAACGGGATGCGGTGAAGGGCGTGGAAGAGGTTGGTGTGGGGTTGATCAGAGAAATTTTGGAAAGGCTTGGAAACATTCCTATGTATGTGAGACATACTTAGGCTATGGATGAAGAGTCCAAGCTCAGATTTTTCTCTTGCCTTCCAGTCACAAGTATACGTCTTTGGAGTGTGGCACAGGCCCCGGAATCCATGAATTCCAAAGGATGGGGCCAGTATAGAGTGGGTTCAGGTGGAGCCCTTGAATTCAGGTGTCTCCAGAAATGACTGTGATCAAGAATTTGAGTTCTGGCTGGGTGCAGTGGCTCATGCCTGTAATCCCAGCACTTTGGGAGAGTGAGGCAGGAGGATCACTTGAGCTCAGGAGTTTGAGACCAGCCTGGGCAACATAGGGAGACCCTGTCTCTACAAAAAATTAAAAAAAAAAATTAGCTGGGAGTAGTGGTGCACCGCCATAGTCCTAGCAACTTGGGAGGCTGAGGTGGGAGGATCACTCAAGCCCAGGAATTCAAAGTTGCAGTGAGCTATAATCACGCCACTGCATTCCAGCCTGGGCAACAGAGTGAGACCTTGTCTCTAAAAAAAAAAAAAAAGAAAAAGAAAAAAAAAGAATTTGAATTCTAAGATTCATAATTCACAGTCTGCTCCCAAACCCCAATGCTGCCAACTGTACAGCTGTGCCTTCATTAGAGGGCATATGCCAGGGCACGTCTAACCCTGGGGTGAGGATGTAGGAATCAGGTAGCTCTGCTTCAGCCCGCACAGCAGGAGAGAAAGCTGGGCAGAAGGGCTATGGAGATACAGGGCTTCTCTCTGTGGGGTAACATCCAGGATGATAGGAGGGATGTCACCAAAGTCACCAGGGGTTGGAGAGAATGGCGACTGGCCCAGGATGTCTTCATTGCAGTAACACTGAGCTTTTCTCACGAAAGGAGAGCTCTTTAAGGGAATCAATAGCTATCATGGTGACCCCCAGATTGTAGCCACCCCTCCTGATCTAGGATGGAACCAGCTACGGAGCTGGAGGGAAGTGTGTTAGACAACCCTCCACAGGCCTTGGGGTCATGGAAAGCTGGTTGTATCTCTTCCTGGCTCCTTCAATTAAAGGCCTGGCCGGGAGCCTTCCCCTTGGATGCCCTTCTCCTCTCCAACCAATAGACAAGACTACTCTTCAAAGATGGCAGATCTTCATCAATCACAGCTATCAGGAGCCCAGGCCCAGTGCTGGAGGAACTGAGAAAGGAAGGCACACAGAGTAGGAGGAGCCAGGAGGGAGATGATAGCTTTCCCTAAGGCCCTGAAGCAAGGAGGGTGGGACAGGCAGAGGCCTCTACGTCGCAGGCCCGTCTCTGACAGATGGCAGAAAGGAAATGCAGTAGACCAGACTGCAAGAAAGACGTGTTTTAGGTGACAGGCAGCATGGTCAAATGGAATAAGCACAGGCCTTGGAATCTGACCGACTGAATCCGAACCCTAGGTCTGCCGTCTGTCAGCTGGGTGACCTTGATCAATTTTAACCTCTAAAAGTCTCAGTCTCCCTACCTGCAAAACGAAGCTAGTAATACCTACTTTGAAGGGTTTCTGAGAAAATCGAAGATAAGAGTATGCATACAGCACACAGTAGACTCTATTCACAGTGGCCTGTCGCGCAAAAGGCACTCAATAAATATTTGTTGAATAAATGAAATAGCTATTGGTGTGACCTCTGTCCACTTTGTTTTCTATCTTTTTCTTTACCTTCTCTTCTGGCCCCATCTTCACTGGGGGTCAGTGCACTCCCAGGGAAGCAAGGGATGGTTTGTAAAGTTTATCCAGCCCTCCTGCACCGGTGGCTTCTTTTAAAGCCCTGGGTGGTCTAATGGAGTTAAGAGCTTCACAAAGTGCCCCTGCTTTTACAGGGAGTGGTCTTTGTCCTCGCCCACTGGCTCTAGCTGAACGCAGAACGCTGCACATTGGCTCCCACAGCTCAGAGTGGGTCCTCTTTTATTCTGTTTACATCAGCAGCAATCTCACAAACTCACACGGCTTTTGCTTCTCCATCTTCCCCAGAAATGAACCTCTCTGCAGAGTTTGCACCATACCTCTCAGGGTTACGTTCTACCACCCAAAGGAGCAGCATGCCTGCATTTTGTTATGGTCAGGGGACAACTGGGGACCCTTGGAAGCAGGGGATCCCCAGCTATCTAACAAGGCACAAGTTTGGAAGGTCTGACCACCGGCCAACTCCAGCCCCAACCCTGGCTCCAGGCACAGGAATACCGGGAAAATATAGCACTAGCCCCCAAAAGAACAAAGGAAATGGCAAAAATCCCTACATAGCCATATCTTCTTATTTTGGGGACTAAATCCAGGGGGAGAGGGGGCAAAGGAATAGGAGAAACTAAAGATACCATTTCACTTGTCTCTTGACTCATTTATCAGTGTCCACAGACCCCACAGACATCTCCTCCTGCGCAAGGGTTATCGGGGCTTATGAGGAAGGGCTGACAGAGGCTGACCACGATCCCACAGAGGGGAGAAGTCAAGGTCGGGAAAGGAATGAGAGGAGACAGCAGAAAGCATGGGCTGAGGCTGCTTTCTCTCAACAAGTCTGCTGGGCCTACGTCACAGCCTCTCATTAAGCATCCACTCAACGCCGGGGAAGTGACATAGCACAGACCTGGCACCAGAAAGAACAAATGTGGCACCCACTGCTCCTTTTAAGGACTGGCTGGAGAAGCAGCAGGCCTCAGGGCAGGAGGTGAGGCAAACACATCAGTACCTTGGGGGGCGGAGGGGCGGCTCTTGCAGGCTGCCTCCTTCTTAACAAGCTCTCCAGGGCAAGTTCTCTGGCAACTGTCAAAAATAATGGACAATGTAGGATTTTTACAGACACTGCAAACATAGTGTTTCTTCTTCCTCCAGCTGGGCAGCTGGCTTCAACCCAGAAAAAGGGTTAAAAGTCACCTGGATAACCATGTGTTGAAACAGAACTATCCAAACCCTAAATTACTGAATCAGAAGGCAAGGCTGGGTCAGCAGTTCTCAAGCTTTAGGGTGCATCAGAATCACCTGGAAGGCTGATTAAAACAGAATACGGGGCTCCACTTGCTGAATTTCTCACTCAGTTGGCCTGGGATGGGCCAACTAAGGTGTCATCGTTTTAGCAAATTCCCAGGTGATGCTGATGCTGTTGATCTGGACACCGGTATAATGTTTACTACCCACCCCTTCACGTTTCTTTCTTTCCACGCATCATCTTTTCCCCAAAGGGACAGACATTCCCTTGAAAATATATTACTTCACGTGTACACACTGTACTTGTATTCCCAAGATCTCAAAGCCCTGTCACATCCATTTGCTCTCATGAATTCCCATTTGGTTAGGAGAAAAGAGAGAGGTCAAAGGCCTTAACTAATGCCACTGTCGAGTCCCCCAGGTCTCCTGTCTTCCAGGGCAGGGGTCTTTCCCAAGAACACTCTGCCTCCCCACCCAGGTCCTCATGATGCTGTGAGCTGCCTACAGCTCGGAGACTGGCTTCTGTGACTCGACACTGCCCAGCCTACCAGGGGGGAGCTGAGGGGCAGGTGGGCCTCCAGGACACAATTCAGGGGAGACCTCAACTAATGACCCCCAACACTGAGGTAGCAGAGAAAGGAATATGTGTTTGAAAGGAAATTCTTGGTAATCAACACAATTGCTGTTTTTGGACAAGTTGGTTTGGGGACTTTTGAGGCTCACTTGGCACATGTACACACTGAATAAATAGTTCTTGAATTAATGGCAGTGACTTGGGGAAAATATTCCTAACACTATTAGTTAGAATCTTATTGCTATTTAACTGATAAGCTATTGCAAAAACAGATTACTAAAGTTAAGAGAATGGGGTAGTTTAACAAGAGAAAACTCTTGTGGGCATGACTGTCAGTTCCCTGAGTGCAAGAACTGTGTGGTCATTTTCTGGTCTGTTAGCAGTAGCTTAACAAATGTTTATAGAACTGAATGGGGCCCAGGGAGGCTGACGTGGCCAGAGTGCTCCCTCCTGGCCAGGTGGCTCACATGCAAGGTGTTATCACTGGGAGCCATGCCTGTTTCTGCACTTGGGATGGAGAGCCTGGGAGACCTGGGTGTGAGGTAAAGAGAAGTTTTTTTTTTTTCCCCTCCCTAATTAGCTACTGGAGGGAACAAGAAGCATAACAGGCTTTCTGGCAGCAGCAAACCACAGGCTGCGTCAGCAAATGAAACAGATGTGACCAAAAAACTTTCGATAGCAGGTATTTTTATGGCCAATATTAGGCCATCTGGCTGGGACAGAGGAGACAATGAATGGGTCACATCCATTAAGCACCGCATGGAAGAGAGCTGTGCAGGCTTCTGGCACCTGGAAAGAACAGGAAGGCCAAGCCTGAGTCCCTCAACTTGGAAATGATGAAACTGAGGCCAGAGAGATGAGTGCAGCTACGATTTGCAGTGGTTCGCTTTAGCAACCCACCACCTTGAACCAGATTATGGGCTATGGATGTGGCTATGCGAGTGCATTATGACAGGGACACCACGATGACAGTAAGGCCAAGCCCACCCAACATGGTGATCAACCAGGTGATGAATCAACTCTGAGCAGGCACTGAGTTAGCACTGGTCATGAGAAATGAGCAAAGCCACCACTGTCCCTCCCTCCACCAAGGGACACTGGGGGAAAAAAAAAGTACAGCTGTGGCCCTTTGTTACTGAATTGCAATTCCAGAAATACCTCCACTCTCAACAGACAGGAAAGGGAGGACAATTATTACCTCTTTTAAGTAGCGGTGGCAGCCCTAACGCTTGTGACCGGACCTTTCAGTTCTCCTTAAAGAAACGTGTAGAAACAAGTAGTTGCTCTGCATTCAGCATTTCAAAACAAGATACAAATACTCAACTGAAGAACATGCTATCTTAGAATTCCCTGGTGAAAACTGATAAACAAGGTAGACAGAAAAGCTTTTAAAACTGTGGTCTCATACCATGTAGAAGTCTAGAGCTGTTAGGAAGAGAAATATTTCTTATGGTTAAAACTTCAGAGAGACACTTCTTTGCACCTCAACACCAATGGGGGAAAGAAAAGATACCTTCACAAACTCAGTCTAAAAGGGCTCCCTGACCACCCCACCCTCCAAAATGTCACTTTCAAAGAGGGTATCTCTTCCTTCAAATTCGGGCTGTCGAGGAATAAATATGCACAGTAACTTCTAATATAAGCGGACCTAGAAATGGTGCTGGCAGTCCAAGTGCAGAGTGGTTGAAGGAAAGTAACCCCCCTTTGCACAGACCTTTCCTTCCTGGCTTAAAACCTCATGGACAGTTTTGCAGCTAAGTTCTAACCCTTGAAAATAAAGCTATTCTGACCACTGCTCCCCAGCCAACCAGGCCCTGTCCTCATCAGCCAGCAGGCTCCTGATGCACGTACTGCTCTATGTGCCCAACATATGGAGCCGTGTGCAGCTGCAGAAGCCACACGTCGCTGTCTGCAGAAAGGAGGGGCTGTGACTACAAGAGCCTCGGAAACTCTTTCACTCCCCTTCT
The DNA here is from genome assembly GCA_004363605.1 of Indri indri. Classification (NCBI taxonomy): domain Eukaryota; kingdom Metazoa; phylum Chordata; class Mammalia; order Primates; family Indriidae; genus Indri; species Indri indri. The sequence goes on from RJWJ010004265.1 coordinate 14,800, forward strand.
GCTCTGCCATACCAAGCCCTCTCACAGAAAGCCATTGTGTAGGCTGAAGAGGGAAATAAAAGAAGGGCGGACTTTTTCCATGCCTCCCTGCAGACTACAAGGTGATGTAAAAGAACAGTAGCTACCCCCCACTACAGCTCTGCTGAAGTGCAGGCCTCAGGGGGCCCGCTGATGCGGGCTTCTCACTCCAGATTTGTACTGGGCAGCATTGTCTAATAATGAGCTGAGCTCAATTGCTTACCATGTATTTTGCAGCATAACTAATCCCTTATATTTGTGCTTTTCACCCACGTTTTTTTGTTTGCTTTAAGGAGAAAAAAGCCTCACCTTTGAAGCAACCGGTACCTCTCAGCCACTTGGCTCTCTTGCCTCCCCCATGGTAGACAAAGCTCTGACCAAGCACTGCAGACACATGTTTGCCTTTCCTGGCACGTTAGCACTTCTTGAACTATCTAGGGGCCAATAGTTTAAAGGTGAGAACAAGTGATGCTATCAGGCAGCTTATCCTCACCTCAGTGCTCAGCCAGCTAAATGTTTGCTGATGAATCTTAATATTCATGCTTACTGGTCCCTTAGCTTCATCAGTTCTGCTCAGAGTCCTGTAAAGCAGAACTTCTCACCTTTTTTAACATTGGCAAAAGGTGACTGTTCTTCCCACTCCATGATCACTTTCCCAATAAGATGGATTCTGCCAACCTGGGCTCGTCAATTCATTCAAGCCATCAGGCACCAAGAACAGCAGGGCAATTGCTTTTTCCTCCCAAACCTATTCATCACCATCCATCCCCCACATCTCAGACCACTTACTCTTTCAACCTCTGCTCCTCCCTACGAAGCACAGTAAGAGAAACGATCAACGTACACAGACTTAGGCAGAGTTCTTAGTATGTATTTTTGTTCACCTGAAAAATAAAACTTTTAAAAAATATACAGGACTTTTTGAGTACAGGAATATCTTAAATGGCTGAATTATAAATAATGTCTCTGGTCATGTTCACAGCTAGGGCTGGACCAAATGTCCTAATTCCAGTGAAGGCTTTAGAGAGTCCGGAGGCCAGCAGCTGGACCTGTGAGTGCTCTCTCTAGACTCTCTGATCCATCCCATTTAAACAGTCCAGAAAGCAGGGGTCAGAAAGGGGACAGGGGATTGGACTCCCAGATATTCTCCTATGAGTCCAAAGGATTCTGAGAATAAGAGATCAATTTACAAATTATTAAAATATAGGACTAAAAATTCACACAGTAAATATAAATTACAGGCTATTATTGAAGTTATAAAGTGGCATTTTATGTTTTTTCCCCCAGTCTCCCACCAAAAATTTAAAGGCCTCATAGGCTTCCTAATGATTAAAGTCCTAGTCAGCTGCTAAGAAATCTCTAGCCAAGAGACCCTGGAGGTGTTGCGAGCCTGCTGGTAGGCTGTGACAGCTCAATTGCTATTATCTTGCCCACAACAGGACATGGCTTAAAACAAGGCTGTTGTCCTGTAAACTTGGATTAGAGCTAACTAGAGTGTAGGCAAGAAAACTGGAGAGACAAACTGTTTCAGGACTCAGGTGGGTAAGTTTTTTGTCTTTTTTTTTTTTTTAAAAAGTGCCTCATTTCTCAAAAAGGAAGCACTAAGGGGTTTGATATCTTATCACTACCCACATTTGATTGCCTAAAAGCAAGTGGCAGAAGGAAATGGAATCAAAATTGAAGAAGTATAATTCTTGCTGCCCCAGAGCTATACGTACGTCATTTCTCTTGATGTTTCCCTTTTCCTTTAAAAATTACAGACTGCATTTAAGTACGGCTTATCAGGAAAGGTGAAGACAACCAATTCAACCTTCCCATGGCTGCCGTATTAACTGGCTCTCAAAGCACAATCCTGAGTTTGAAGCCCACCTTCCAGCTTTTCTGATTCTGCACTATAACTCAAAACCAGAGGACCCGTGATCATAGCTCTGGTGTCACAACAGATTTCGTCCCAGTAGCAGGGCTGCTTTGTCACTAAAGGCTCAGGAAAGATGGAAGGCAAAGGTGATTACTGGAACAAGATAAGATCTTGAGCAGCAGGAGGAAAAAAAAAAAAAAAAAAGATAAAACACTTGCCAGTCACTCTAATTACAAAAGCTTGTTCTTCCTAAAAGAATTCTGTGCAGGGAAAGCCAGGATTGAAGCACAGCAGCATTGCTCTTTCCCTTCCTTCCTCCCTGGCCCATATCCAGATACTTAGGGCTGCAACAGGAAGCCTTTTTGGTGGGGGCACAAGGGTGGGAAGAGGAGGGGATCAGTACATTCCTCATCCTCCCTTAACTGCTTCTACTTTGCCTCAGGTTTTCCACTGTCAACAGTCTAAGAATGATTATACTCTTTTGTGTAAGAATGTCATAAACTTATCTTTCAGAAACAGAAGGGGAACCGGGAAAGAGAAGGTGATGAAAAAAGTCATGCCTGTGCCCTTCTGGCTAGGTGCACTTAGGGGCCAGCAAATAGCCCTTGCTTGACCCGAGCAGTCAGCAGCTACCCAGTGTGTGGGAGCATACATAGAGTTCTATGTGATTACAGCTTCTAGTGCATATGTCAACAACTATATACAGGGATCTATAAATTAAATGCATCTCTGGCCACTGCAACTAGGTTGACGTACCTGAGCTCCACTACTTTTGGCGCCCTCCTTCTTGCGAGAGCTTCAGATTATTAAAAAAAAAAGAGCCCCTACAGCTCCCTCCTTCCCCTGAGTCTTGGGGGAAAGCCCGAGTCACCCCGGCACATAGGATACACCAGAGCTAGCGACGCAGGAGGGTTCGGTGCTGGGATCTCCCCACCCCTCCTCCCACCTCCCTATGGCTCAGGGCCCTGGCACAGCACGGTCCTGGGAAGACCAAACCCCGAGTCCCTGGCGAATCGTGGTCCCTTGGCTGAAGATCGGGCGGCGGGCCACTCCCGGGGCGAGCCTGCGATCGCAGGGGTGTAGCGGGCGCGTTCACTCTCGTGGGGGTCACTCCCGCGGGCTCCCTGCCTCATCCTGCTGCACAGTCCTGCCTCTGGGCTTGGGGAGAATTGTTTCCGGACGCCCCCAGCGCGGATGGGTTCAACTACTCCGGGGCGCCGCCGCCGCTTCCTCCTCATCCTCGTCCGGCCCACGCGGCCGCTCGAGCGGCCCGGCCTGGGGGCTGTCTACTGGGGGCTCCGGAGGCACCGGCCGCGCCGCTTGCAGCGGGGGTGCAGCGCGCGGTGCCTCGCGGCGGGACAACCCGGTGGTGTTGGGCCCCGCCGCCGCTGCCCCCGAAGTCCCGGACGGGCCGGTGGCGTTGGAGCCGCCGGCGGGCGGCCCGGCGGCACCCCCCGAGGTCCCGGCGCCCACCGGCTGCCAGATGAGGCTGTAGTAGACGGCGAGCACGATGGCGGCCAGCGACACGGAAAGCACGTAGGCGAACACGGTGGCGAGTCGGACCCACTTCTTGTTGGTCTTGGCCGCCATCTTCGCCTTCTTGTCCCCGGTGTAGGTGGCCGGCTTGCCCCGCTCGGCCGGGGCCGCGTCGCGCTCCTTCATGGGGGGGCCCCGGCCTTTGCCCCGGTGCTCCACGGCCCCGGCTGGAGGGGGCCTGGCGGCCTGAGAGGACTGGGCAGGGGGCAGCCCGGCGCCCTCGGTTCCCGGCGGCTCCGCGCTCCGCCGCCGCTCCTCACGCCGCCCGCCCGTAGCCCTCCACCGCGTCGCTGCAGCCGCCGCCGGGGCCTGGACCAGTCACCGCCGCCAGCGCCGCCGCCGCCGCCGGCCCGTCAGCTGCTTCCCCGCCGCCGCCACAGCCACAGCCGCCACAGCCGCCCGACTCCGCGTCCCCATCCGCCGCCGCCACGCGCTCTGCCGCCGCTGCCGCCGCCTGCCCGGCCGCCGGCCGCCCGGTCTCCAGTGGCCGCGCGGACAGCGCGCTCGGCTCCAGCCCGGCTCCCCCGCCCCGCGCGCCGGCAACAGGGGGCGGGGGAGAGCGCTGCTGGGGGCTGCCTCTTAAAAGGGCGACGCCGGGGTCCGGAAGTGCCGCGCGGGGAGGCGGGCTGCAGTCGGGCGCCGCGAGCCCCTCCGGGACGCCCCGTTAAGAGGGAGTTCAGGGAGGCTGGTTCTTAAAGGGGCGACGTAGCCGCGGCCCCGCGCGGACTGGCGCGGCGCAAACGAGAGCCCGGGGCGCTTCTTTAAAAAGGGAACGGCGTTGTGCCGGGTGGAGTGCGGAACTGCAAGGGGGGCGGAAGGGGCTGTCGGAGCGCAGAGCTGTCAACTCTGGCACCTCCCCGCCCGTCCCCGAGGCTCAGAAGTGACATGTGGAATAGCAGCCGCAGCTTCGGACCTCAGCCTCGGTTTACCTCCTGAAGTGGGGGTGACACCACGCTCACGCTCTCGGCTCGCGCACCATCACCCCGGGCGGGTCTCCTAGGCCCCCTCACACCTAAAGAGCCTGGCTCGCATCCAGTGTGGGCAGCCAAGGAACCCGGAGCGCGCCCTGAGGACACACCTGGTCGTGTTCCTTCTCCCGGAACCAGGCTGGGCTTCGGGGGTCTGCTGGAATTCTCCCAATTCCCTGTCCTCTTAGAGCCCCGGGATCAGATTGTCCAGACCTCCCGGAACCTCCGGGACAGAGCCACGGACTGAGTTGGTTCTCCAGACTCGTCTGCCGCCTGAGTCCCGAAGTTCACAACAGGTCCCAGGTCCCGTTTTTTGGGTCTTCCGACTGCCAGATTTGGCACTGATTTGGAACCAAGAGGCAGCACTGAACCGGTGGAATTTGGCTCCCAGGGCTCCTAGAGCGTTTGCCCTCGCTGATCCTCTCCCGGCCTCAAAGCCTGAGCGGTTGTCCCCCCTTCCCTTACTCCTTCCCACAAGATTTGTCCTCCCCGGCTCCAGGCGGGGTGGGGGGCAGGCGGTGGGCTTTGTGCCTGGCTTTGGATCTCCTGGGTGCTAACAACACTTCTCAATGCTGCCGCTTTTCTTGTGCCTCCTCCCTCCTTCCACCCTCCTCTCTCCTTGCCTTCTCTCCTCCCCATTCCCTCTCTATAAGGCTTTCCAGAATTTCTGGTTTCTTTCTCCTTGAATCCTACTTCCTGTGTTCCCAGAACTGGGTGTGTGAACCACCTGGGTGTCTGAATGGGTGAGGGAGACTGTGGCTGCATGTGTGTTGGGTACAGGACTGTGGTCCTGATGGGATTCTGTGAGTGAACTCCCTCTGGCTCCCTGCCTTGGGAGTGTGGCCCTGGTGACCAGGACCCCCTCTTCCCTTTCCACTTCCCCTCCTCCTCCAGGAACCTTTGGCTTCCAAACACTCCCCCCCTCCCCCCATGAGGAAGCCCCTTCCCAACACTGCTGCCTTGCCACCTGAGAGGCACAGAAGGCAAATGCCTACCAGAGCTGAGTGTGCTGGTAGACTGCTGGAACCACATGCCTTTAATCCAGTCCCATTCCCGATGGAGGCCCAGGTGTGGTCTGCTACTAGCAATGGCTAGCTGGATGCTATTTCAGGGAAAAGCCTGCCTTTTTACTTTCTGAGAAATTTCAAGCATATTGGAAGTCTGGAGTGTTGCCTTCTATAGGCTGATGGGGAAGAAAATAACTCATTTCTTCCCCACCCTGCTCCCAGGTTGGCCAGAGCTAATGTAGCAGGGTGGCCTGTTGAGTTAAAAATCCCTGAATTGTGTCTGGAAGTTGTCCTCTCTTCGGGCTCTTCTGGGCTTCCTGGCAGGACTGTTCATACAACTATCCCAAGGTGGATTATTCTTAAACATTCCAGGTAAGATCAATGCAAAGCTTTCTTGGATCCCCTCTTTTGAATGCACTCCATATTGCATTTCCATATTTCTGCTGCAAATTAAACTTCCTTCCTGCTCGATTCCCAGTGGAGTAGGAAAACAGCATGTCACTCTTCTATACCAAAGAATAATATACTTGAAGCGGTTATTCAATTCCTCTCACCCTGTTCTCCAAACTCAACAGTGCCAGATTCTTTAACCTGTCATCAATAAACCCTATTTATTATCTGGATTTACATAGTGTCTTCTACCCCAGGAACTCAAAATGCTTTCAGATATAATTGAGCCTGATCTCCCTGGTGCTTGAGCCATTAAGAAACCATTAGAGTATTCCTGTGCAGGCAACTAAATGGCCCCCTAGTGGCCTGAAAGTGAATATGCTTCTCTAAATGCCTCTCCCCTACTAAGGGTTGGCATGAATTAGAGATATCAGAGAATCCAGGTAGCATGGGGACAGAATGGGCCCCAAAGGCCGTCTTTTGTGAATACCGCTAGGGACCCCAGCGCCTCCTCCACAACATCCCCAGGGAACACTCTCCAGTGTCGGCTAGAAGACCATCCATGTTGATATGTGTACCTTATTGTCTGTCCTGAGGCAGCACTTTCAGGCTTTGGAAAGTTCAGACCAATTTTAACAGCAGCAATAATGATGCTCTTAGTATGTGCTAGGTGCTATATTAAGCACTTACATTCCTTGTCTCATTTTTCTCACAAAACCCAATTAGGTAGTACTATTTATCTTCATTTAATAGTTGAAATAACTGCCTCAGAAAGGTTAAGGAACTTGCCCAAAGTCACACACTAGATAGAATTCAAACCCCTGACTCCAGGGCATTAGATTCTTGATCCCTGCTCTACTCTGCCTCATAGGTGAAGCTGAACATTGTCTCTGTAGTGGCTGTTGTGGGGTACCATCCAGGTCACCCTCAGGATGGAGGTGCTCATCCCTCCAGTTGCTGGGAGTGTTGGCTGCCAATGGCTCACACCTGTGACATCCCTGGGCATTGCCGTCCGGTGCCAAAAGAAGCTGCCTCTCTCTCCTGGCCTACAAGACCAATAAATAGAGCTAAGTCACAACAAAACCCAGCCAGAAGTGTTCAGGGGCCTGCTAGGGAAGAGGAAGGCTATACCCTGAAGGAGCTGCAGACGTAGCCAACATATACCTGCTGGAGGCATAGGCTAGATCAAGGTGAGGTCTGGGCTGAACAGTAAGTTGAATAGGGAGACTTTATTGTTACAGGAGTACTCTCCTGTGAATCAGGACTTCATAGCCTGACAAGAATCCTGGGAGACAGGAGAAAGGCAATGGCCCACCAAAGTACAATGGAAATGCCAGAACTGTTATGGCAGAATGTGGAGGAAGGATTCAAATAGCTCAGAGAAGTGAGCATGCTATAGTGGGTATTCTATGTAAGGCCAGAAACCACTTAAGTTCTGCAAGAAGTCCCAGAAGATACTCTGGTTATCAAAGCAGCAAGGAATGCACTAGTGAGAGGGGTACCAGCATCCCTGAGAAGCTCGGTTTTGGCTGTCCTCTGTAGGCCAGGCCTGACAACAAGAGGCCATTCTAGAACTGACTCCCTGATAGCATTGCGGATGATAGGATCATAAAATAACAGAAGCCAGACATTGGCACAACGATTGTAATGAGCTGGAGTGGCAATAAGGGGTCCTGGCCAGAAGAGCTGTGAAGATGGTTGATAACATATTACAGCATCCCTGGGGCAAGCTAGATGGGCAGCCAGTAAACACATTGCTCCTTCTATACCAGAGGCTCTAAAATGCTTTGGTTTCAGGATCACTTTACACTCTTAAAAACTGAGGCCTCCAAAGAGCTTTTCTTTAGGTAGGTTATAACTATTGATATTTAACATATTAGAAATCACCAATAATTTTAAAAAATATCTATTCGTTCATTAAAAAAGAATATGCCCATTACATGTTAACATAGATAATGTATTTTTATGAAAAGTAACTATGTTCTAAAACAAAAACTAGTGAAAAGAATGGCTTTGTTTTACATTTTTGCAAATCTCTTGAATGTGGCTTTATATTGTAGAAGACAACTGGCTTCTCATATCTGCCTCTGCATTCAATCTGCTGGAAATATGTTGTTTTGGCTAAAATATATGAAGGAAATCCAGCCTCACATAGATATGTAGTTGGAAAAGAGAGGAGCATTTTAATAGCCTTTTTGGATAATTGTGGCGTTTTTCTTTGATTCTACACCCAAACTCAACAAGTAGTATTTTCTTAAATGGTAGTTGTAGACTATGAAACTACATCGATGAACTTTTCGTACTCGATTACATTAAAGTCCTTTGATCTACCTTGCCCTTTGAATGGCAGTTTTACCCATGCATGATTTTGTAACATTCTGCTTTGGTCATTTGGAAAATATTGGTTCACTAAATTATATAGATATTTCAAATATTGATGCATTTCATTATATAATATTTAAAAATCACATTTGATAATTACAGAAAAAGTTTAAGTATTGGGAATCTAGCAATTTCATGATAGCATATACAAATTTTCTAAAATGCGGATTTTACGTGAAAGCTCAAACTTTATCATTAGCAACAAATACTATCAGTTATTTTTCTCACAGTGATGGGCTTACTTGGTTCAAGTTTGATAAAATATCTGCCAAATAGACAAATCTGAATAACCATAGTTTATCCATCAGTTATTTTTTCAGGTAAAAATGGCGTTCCATGAAAAAAGTGGCTAGTTCAGCTCATAACCCAATTGCACAAGTGCTTTTCCCCAAGAGAACCATTATATTTATATAATACTTCTATGTGCAGTAGCGTACTTTCCATATAAACATACAGAATATTAAATAGACATGTATTTAAGGGTCATGATTTAATAAAATTTAATAATTTTACTTCTTCGTTAAGGATATTCTTAAGTAAAACTGAATTCTTTCTTCTTTCTTTTCTTTCTTTCTTTCTTTCTTTCTTTCTTTCTTTCTTTCTTTCTTTCTTTCTTTCTTTCTTTCTTTCTTTCTTTCTTCTTCTTTTTTTTAATAATAAACTACTAGTTCAATTTAGTGCCACAGCCTTGGTTTGTTAAGATGCCAGAAGTTTTACCCACCATTACTTTTGCACCATCAGTGCAAATGTCAACATAGTTTAAAAGGACAAGTAATATGTTAGTATTATTATGAAAATAACTTTGACTTTGTGAAACCCCTGAACTGGTCTCAGGGACTCCCAGGGATCTACAGACCACACACTGAGAATTGCTGAGCTGTACAATTAAAGGAAATTAAAGATGAAAGACCAGGAGGTTGATGGCAATTGCTCCAATAAAAAGTCACAATATCTTATCTGGTTTCCAAACCTGATTTAAGTTTCAGATCTAGAACCTGACCCAGAGGTCAGGTCCCCAGTAAGAAGCTTCCTGCAATACTATGGCAGTACAGTAATGATTTCCCTACTCCCTCCCCAAAGGGACCTATGGCCACTTACTTGGGTAACTATAGTGGGGGAAGTAGAACAGCCAAACACTTTGCAAAAAGGTCTGCTGGATGCAGTGTCTGAGTTGACATTGATATCTGATGTGGGGTGGACTCATCATCATGGCCCCTGGTAGAGTAGCCAGAGGTAAAAATATATACAGGCTCATGAGCTGTGGCAAATGGCTTGGTTAGAGGCCTAGAAAGAGCATATTAGAGGATTGGAAACAAGTAGGTCTTGGGAAGAGACATGTGGATATATCTATGGGAGTGGGCACAAAGTATGAAGATCTGTATATTGCACATTAATGCCCAGCAGAGAGCACCCACCATGAGAGAGATACGAAACAACCAAGTGTATACAATGACTTGCAGTTGATGTTAGCCAGCCTCTGTCATCAACCACCCCATGCTGGCACAATGGGCACATGAATAAAGTGTCCCTGGTGGCATAGATGGAGGTTACACATAGGCACATGTGTGTGATAATAGGGGTGGCCCAACAGAATGGGCTCCCATTCACCAAGGCTGATTTAGGTATTGTCACTGCAAAATGTCCAACCTGCCAGCAACTGATGGCCAGCCAGCCACTTGGTAACAAGTTGACTACATTGAACCTGTTCCATACTGGAAGGGTCAATGACTCATCTTGACTTGAATTGGCATATATTCTAGATATGAATTTGTCTTTCCTGCTCAAAGGCTACTCTGTGGGAGCTTTAAGAGTATTTAATTTATGGACATGGGATCTCACATAACATTGCATAAAACCAAAAGTCCCACTTTATAGCAAAGACTGGACATGTGACCATGGGATCTTTGGGGCCTGTTACATACTTCACCATCAGAAGCTGGCTGAATAGAGCTGACAGAGTGATGAACAGACTTTCAGAGGTGCAGCCAAAGCACCATTTTAGTGATGATGGGACACCTTGCTCTGGGATGAAGTATGCATCCTAATTAATGCCTATTATGTGGTGCTATGGACCAACACAGAGAATAGAGAGGTTTAGAAAGCCAGGGATAAAAGTAGGAGTGACCCCAATTACCATCACTCCCAGTGACCCTTCTGGGGGAATTTGTGGTTCCTGTTCTGACAGTTCCATGCTTTCTGAGTTCAGAGAATCTGGTTTCCAGAGGGGAAACCAGAAGATCTTCCCCCAGGGGACAGAACAAGAATCCCATCAACTCTAAGCATGGCTGCTTTCTGTCCTTCAGACTCCTTGTGCCAAGAGACCGGCAGGAAAGAAAAGGAGTCACTTCCTGGAAGGGGTAATTGACCCTGATCATTTGGAAGAGATATAAGGCTTCTGTTCCATAATGGGATCGGGAGAGAATACGTTCGGCACCCAGGTGATCCACTGGAGTATCTCTTGGTATGCCCAATTTTCATGGAAAGTGGACACATTGAGGAGCATGGTCTGAAAGGACACGGTGATTAGGTGATGAGTTATCCCATTAGGTAAGCCCCCTAGACCAGCAGAGGTGCAAGCTGAGGGTAAAGAGAATCTAGCATGGGTAACAGAGAAGGGGGATGATGAATGTCATTTGAGACATCAAGACTATCTGCAGTTGTGGGGGCTATAGTTTATCCCACTTAATTCTCATCAGTTTCCCAGAGAAAGATCACCAGAATCCTGAAGAAGCTATTTCCTGGTGGAGTGAACTCACTATATGAAGCGAGCAAGTCTGAGCCATGCAAGGGGGTGCTGTCGTGATGGCTGTGGGGCACCACCCAGATCCTGCCTTTAGGGCCAAGGATCCTATCCTCCAAGTTGCCAGAAGTGTTGGCTGCAGATGGCTCACACCTGAGTTTCTCCTGTGGCCTTTCCTTCAGCTGCCTTGCCCGACTTCATGACCCCTCCCTAGGGGTAGTCTGCATGGTTGATGTGGGGTTCAAAGGGACAGCCCTCTTATCTGAGTTGGGGCTAATTCTGAAGGGTCATCCCGACCCCAGAGCTCGCTGTGGAGCTGTTCTGTGTTGTGACTGCATCGTTGATCAATTTCTTCCTCTTCTCAAGCCTGATTCTTTCACTACCTCAGAGATGTTATCTCTGAAAGCACCTGATAAACTTCCTGCAAGCAAACTCTGTCTCAGGATGAGAAACCTGACCTAAGACAGTCCCCAAGTCCCCCTAAGATTCTAACATTTGGGACCTCAGAGAACAAGTCTCACCCATTGGAAGGTGGATCTCCTGACCACAGGTGTCCTCTATGCTGTGGTTCCCTCCACAGTGTTGCGTGCATCCTACATCCTGGCCACTCTCCACCAAGTATCCTCCAACTCATGTGCTTCCCCGCAATAAATGCAACAAAGCAACTTAAGCTGAATTCTCCAGGTTTATCAGGTGTGGTCTGATGTGTCGAGAATGGGAATGGGACTGAGCCTTCCTTGGTTCTAGAGCCCTGGCTGCACCTCAGAACCCAGGGAGAAGCTCTTTAGAAATGCAAACACCTCACCTTCCTTCCCCTCTCTCCACTCCCCGCCAATCCTAGATCCTGATGCAGAGGGTCTGGGTGCAGCAGGGAATACGCAGTGTTGCCAGAACTTGCAGGTGATTCTGATGTAATATCAAGATGGAGAAACACTGGGCTTGGTACACAACTTTAATTTGGCAGCCTAAGAGTCTGTCCGTTTTTATTGGCAGCTCTGTCATTTGACTCGGATGGAGCTGGCTGTCAGCAAAAACCCTCAGTTTTATTCACACATGCTTCTGCTAAGCCGCCACTTCCCCACCCTGTCCTTGTACAGTCGGTGCCTTGGAGCCAAGCCCAGATCTCTCAGTTAAGCCCTGTTCCTTTCACCTCCTGAGGTTTAGGCATTGCTCCAGCAGGTTAGGATGGTTTGGGATCCTGAGTCTGTCTCCCAACATATTCCTGTCCTCACTGGCTTCCTGCTGTTCACAAAGTTGAGGGGCTTGTCCCCTGTGGCTTTGCCCTGGTCCCAATAAAAAGGTGGGCCAACACGGGAGTAAGGGCAGAAGTGATCCGTCAGTCCTGAGGCAATGCACCATGCTTGTCCAGGGAAGGACATCATCTAATTTATTTCCATCGCGCTTAAGAACACCAGTCCATTTCACAGAGGGATTGATTAGCGGAGGCAGAGAAGATGAGTGATTGCGTCCAAGAATATCATGCTGGGGTAACAGCCAGGCCTTTCCTGTCATCTACAGCTCTCATCTCTAGGGTTGTCATCTCTCAGAAGAAAAGCAGGAGATAAAAGTAGCAAGATTGGCCCTTCTGATTAGAAAGAGGGAGATTTTTAGAGCTGGAAATGATCAAAAGTTTGACAGATCAGAGAACTCAGGGTAACTTACCACGATCGCAGATCATACCTTCACTGCAATTGGGAGTCAAATCTGGGTTTCTTGAGGGTGGGTCCAGTGTTCATTCAGCTCCATCTCTAGGTAAGTTTGACCCACAATGGCAGATTAAAGGAAACATACACAGCACGGAGTCTTTTCTAATTCTAAGTCCAAGATGGTTCCTTCTGTGGTTCTAGAGGAGCTTGGAAAGGGAGGAGAAGCAGCGTCTTCCTCTTGGGCTTCTAGAGAACCCTTGATCGTCTCTCCTCTCCTTCCTAAGGGGTTGGAACCTCAGCACCTGCTGCCCGGCCTTGCCCCTGTCTCCACCTGCACTCGGCTGTCAGCGTGCAGATGTGGCTGGGTCTGAGCCTGGACGTACAGCTGGACAGCTTGGCAGCTCGCGGTCCTCACTCTCACACCTCCTGCTCAGCCTGGGGCTGTGGCAGTGTGAAGCCAGTGGGAGGCTGGCACCTGCCCATGACTTGAGCAACACTCCACAAGTTCAGGCCACTTGGGGATGGCCTGCTTCAAGTCCACGGCCAGGAACAACCATAACTCAGCCTGCCCTGGGAGGCGGGTCCAGCCCCTGATCCACACAGACTGCTGAAAAACAAAAGAATACAAAGAGTGAGTCAGTGAAAACACTTGTGGAAATAACAGCATATATACTGAAGAAGAAGAAATAAAAACTGTATTTTTTTCCTGCCAGTGTCTAATTAAAAAATAATAATTCGTAATGATAATGATGGTACTATTGATATTGATAGTACTATATGTGCAGGCACTGTATTCAGTACTTTACATCCATTATGTTATTTAATCCTTATAATATCCCCGTGAGGCATTATTCTCCCCATTTTACATTTAAGAAAGTTGAGGCACAGGAATGTTAAATATCACAAGATAAACCAGCTAGCAAGTGTTTGGGTTCACAGAGTAGTGAGCGTGGCTCCCTGTGCCAGACTGGGAAACACACCACACAGGCTGCAACAACCGAGCTCTCTTCCTTCCAAAAGAGAGCCAGCCATTGGCCCAAGATGCACAGCAGATCTCTGCACCCCTGAATCCCACTGCTCATCAGGTCAGTGGTGGCATCAGGCCAGAAACCAACCTAATCTGACCACCTCATTTGGCTGGTAACTGTGGCACCCACAGATCTGAGTTCAGTTGCCACCACTAAGCTTATTTGATGAGCAGGTTGGGAAACCAAAGCATGGGGTCCCCACAGAAAGCCACCAAGTGAGCAAGTAAACTTGGGACCTGCATCCTGGGCTCCAGGCCACAGCATGTCCCTGGGAGGCAGCACTGGGTTGAACATAAGTTTGTTTTTTTTTTTTTTTTGAGACAGAGTCTAGCTCAAACTCCTGGGCTCAAGCTATCCTTCTGCCTCAGTCTCCCGAGAAGCTAGGACTATAGGCACTAACCAACACACCTGGCTAATTTTTTCTGTTTTTAGTAGAGATGGGGTTTTGGGGTCTTGCTGTTTCTCAGGTTGGTCTTGAACTCCTGAGCTCAAGCAATCCTCCCGCCTCTCAGAGGGCTGGGATTACAGGCGTGAGCCACTGTACCAGGCCTGAACATAAGTTCTTACTACCTTCTATGACCTAAGGCTCCCACATGCCAAACTCTCCAGCAAACGCGTCTCCGTGGATCACAAATGACCCAGACCCACCAGCAACTTCCCTTCGGGTTTGCTTTCTTGGAATGCCCCTGCCTTTCCCCAGCACACACGTGCTTTCCAGTGTTCCCAGCAGGGGGCATCCTTGCCCTTCCACTGTCTGCCCTGGGGGTAAGATTGGCCCACTGCCTGGGTGCCCTCTATCTAACTCAGCTTAGCCCAGGAGCCCAAGGCCACCGATTCCAAAACTGGGCCTTTGAGTGACCTCCATGATTTCCTCCATATCCACTCTACTATTATTCACATGGTATATTTTTTGTCAACTCACATTTTTTAAAACCTAACTGTATTTTTAAAAGAAAAAAGCCCTCTTTGATGCAGGTTTTCGGCTCTCCTTGCTGCTTGGATTTCCTGCATTTTAGGGCTGGCTTTGCAGGATGTCAGGATGTGGGCAGGAGAGTGCAGGCCCCCATAAAGCTGCAGCTGGGCTCTCAAGAATACTCGAGGCAGTGCCATCACAGGGTAAGGAGGGGTGAGGCTTTGTTCTATGGAGTCGGAGCCTGAGATTGAAAGGACCACAGTGAGAACTCCTGAAATCCTTAAACTGAGGAGAGGAGCCTGTCCCTCTCTCTGCCCAGGCTTGCCATTCCAGGCCCAAAGTGGAGAGAGGGCTGGTGGCTACAGGGCAGGCAAGAGGGAGGGACTTGGGTGCAGGGACCAGGGTGGCTGCAGGTGACAGGTGCAGAGGCTTTGGGAAGGGACAGGGATTTCCCTTGCAAAATGCACTCAAACAGACCCAGAGGGAACCTGATCCCAGGGAGGGAACCAGGAGGCAGGGGCTACCAGAGGGGCCCCCAGAGGGGCCCAACACTGGAGGGAGGGAGAGAGGAGAGAGGAGAGACATTGAGGAGTTATGGGGAGGGGAGGAGGAGACCCTGAGCTCTTGCCAGGAGGTGCAGCCTTGTTCCAGGCCCCAGACCCTGGTTTTAGAATTGCTCTTTTGGAGAATATTTTTGTGCAGCTAACCCCTTAGCTGCAGCCCCCACTGGGCAGTTTATTAGTCTTAGTCTTTTTTTTTTTTTTTTTTTCGAGACAGGGTCTCAGTCTGTCGCTTGGCCTAGAGTGCAGTGGTGTGATCATTGCTCACTGCAACCTCAAACTCCTGGGCTCAAGAGATCCTCCTGCCTTAGCCTCCCCAGTAGCTGGGACTACAGGCCCAGCTATTAGTCTTAGTCTTGATTCCTGCTGAAGAGTGTCCTACCTCCACCTCCCTCCCTCCTGCCCTGGCCCAGACCACCAGCAGAGGCAGTTCTAGGGCCAGGGTGAGGGTCTCACAGTTGTCAGGGGCCCACAGGGGTCCCTGGGGAAGAAAGCCAGGCCCTGAGAGGGGAAGGAAGTCAGGGGTAGAGCTCCTCACCTCCCGGCCTGGGTTAAGAAGGGTGATAGGAGGAGCAGGTTAGGCAAGAGGAAGTGGGCTGGGGCTGAACTGCCCAGGCCTGAGACCCTGAGCAGGGCTGCGCCGGAGCAGCCCTCTTCCCCACCGCTCTCCCCAGGCCCCACTGCGGAGCCTGGTGGAGAGCCCAGGGGGGCTGGTGGCAAGGGCTGCTCAGAGTTGTGTGTAGGGTGGCTGGTCGTGGGGATCCAGGTCCCCACCGGGCCCAAAGCTGAGAGGTGGGAGTCACAGAGTCACGTGGTAGGTCAGGGGCTGATTGCTTCCCTTGCACCTCATTTTCATGGGGAGGAAGCATTGAGAAAGAGGAGCCAGGTGTTTAGCAAACTTTGCTTATTCAAAGCACTCCATCCAGGCTCACCCTGTAATCCCAGCAGGGTGGGATTGGGAGGCTGAGGCCGGAGGATTGCTTGAGGCCAGGAGTTCAAGACCAGCTTGGGCAACATAGTGAGACTCTGTCTCTACAAAATACAAATTAGCTGGTATGGTGGCATGTGCCTGTGGTCCCAGCTACTCAGGGGGCTGAGGCGGGAGGATGGCTTGAGCCCAGGAGTTTGAGGCTGCAGTGTGCTATGATGACACCACTGCACTCTAGGCCAGGCAACAGCAAGACCCTGCCTCAAAAACACAAAAACAAAAACAAAAACCACTCTCAGTCCCAGCCGTGCCTGTCCCTATTTCCAATTCCTACCTCTAGGGTGGTCCCAGCCTCTGGGGTCAGACCCCCTGCTCTGGACCCTACCCCTGTGGAGGTCCCTTCCCCTGCTGCGCACTTTGCCCCTGCCCCTTAGTCCAGGCCTGGGCAACAATATTCCGGATGGTCTCCAGATTGTTCTCCAGCCCCCCAGGCCAGCTCTGACCAGGGGCTACCCCTAGGACGGAGAGGCCCTGGCTGCAAGGTGACCAGGCCTCATGACCACCTCGCTTGTGAGCAGCACAGAGAAGGAAGCCCTGAGCAGGAAGTGCGGAGGCACAGGGTGGGGGCGGGGGCTTCCAGGGGCAGCCCGGCCTCCCTGGGCAGGAGCAGTCACCACAGCCCCCACTGCAGGAAGGGCAGGAGGAGGCTGATTTACAAGGCAGATGGGCCCCTGGCCGGAGCTCTCTGCCCTGTACTCAGCCCCAGCCACCAGTGCGCTATAAGAGCACCCAGACTTCCGGACCGGCTCGGGAGGGTGCCATGTGAGCACAGCCTGGCTCTGCCTCCTACCCTGCTTCCTTCCCTCCTCTTGCCTGCCCCGTGTCTGCCCAGCCTCTCCAGGGAGGGACACTTGGCACCATGTCTCTTCTCAATCCTGTCCTGCTGCCCCCCACGGTGAAGGCCTATCTGAGCCAAGGGGAGCGCTTCATCAAATGGGACGATGTAAGTGGGGCAGGGGCCTCGGCTGCCAGGGGCAGGGGTGCAGGGTGACGGGGCCAGGCTGCTAGTGGGCTTTGCTGGTGTGGGAGGGCTGGTTTATGTCTCCTAGGACCCAGGCGCCTGCGTAGCTTGGCCAGGCAGCCGACACAACTGCCTGGATAAACAAGCCTGGGCTGCAAGTGTGCACTGGACGTAGTCTCTTTGGGTCTGGATCTGTCCTCCCCCCCCGCCCCCAAGAAGAGCGGGGTTTGTTACTCCTGGCTTCAAGCGGGTGGGCAGAAATCACCCCTGGAGCTGAGGCAGAGGCAGGGCCAGGAGAGGTGAGCCAGGCCCTCACCCCCAGCACGGGCATTCTGCTTCTGCTCTGGCAGGGTGCCCACACCTGACTCCTTCACTCCTTGCCACTGGGCACTGTCCCTGTCCCAGGGAAGCCCTGCTCTCCCTGAGCTGCATGGGGGCAGCCACAAAAGGCCTCTGGACCCAAGTGAAAACAGGAGGCTTCTGCCGCCAGGGGCCTGGGAAGGAATTAATTGACTTCTACTTCCCCTTGCTGGGAACAGCCTCGCCCCCCGATGCCTGCCTGTCTGCAGGGGAAGGCGAAGGTGCTGCTTCGCCCTGTGTGCCTGTCGCCACTGTGTCTGCTGCTGCCTAAACTGGGACTGCGCCCAGCCTTGGGTCCTCCTGGACCCTGAAAATGTTGCTGCAGGCCAGGGGTTCTCTTGGGCTGGGGAGAACAGTGTGGGGACCCTCCTTCAGGGAGGGGAGGCTGTGGGCTGCCCCCAAGAGATTCAGATAAATGAAGGCTTCATCAGGGAGAGGAGTGGGCCCTTATGGCTGGCTCGGCCATCTTAGGGTGGAATGAGGGCATCTGGGTCCAGGCCCTTCAGGGCTGGGCTAGGCTGAGGAATCTGGCTGCCCCGACTATGGGAAGGGCCCTGTGGTGAGATGCTTCCTGCTTCCTAGCAGAGATGCGGTTGATGTGGCACAGTGGGGGCATGGAGATAGCATGCCCCATGAGCCTGTGGGATGAGGGAAGTGGCTCAGAATGAAAACTGAAGCAGCCTCTCTCAGTTCCTCTGGGCAGTGCGTGTAACCTGACCGGGCAGTGGGAAACCAGGGCTGGGGACCTGCTATGCGGCCTTCTTCCCAAGCCAGCACCTGTGTGCCTGGCTGCTCCCTTCCCCTCCCCAAGGTGGGGCACTGCATGTTCCCTGGATCCTGCATGAGCAAGACTGTCCCAAGCCTTGTCACAGGGCACATGCACCTATGAGACAGGGCTCTGCTTTCAGGCTGCATTCGGACTGGTTAGCAGATCACATGGGTATATTGTGCACAGTGCATAGGATATAATAAAATCCTGACTTTATTTAGTCTCCCACGGCCCCTTTACAATACACTGGGTGGGAGAAGCTCTCCTCCTGGCCATGGAAGGAAACTCAGCAGCCACAGGACATTGTATTCACTCTCGGGTAACAGTCCAATGGTCACTATTAATCAGAAAACCCAGTCCTATTTCAGAAACTGGTTATAATCGAAACTCCGATCTTAATCCAGAGTTACATCTTCCACCCTCCTCCCTCTAAGAATGGGTTCAGGTGGGCTGCTGGCCTTCTAGAAGGGCCTTGGTGGGGCTCCCTGCTCCTCCTCCAGGCCCGTCAGGGGCCGGGCTGCAGAGAGGAAGGTGGGACAGGGGTAACAAGGCTCTCTCTTGAATGGTGCTAGCATAAGCTAGCACAGCAGAAGCTCAAAGCTCATTCTTTTTCTCGCGGACATTTTTGAGGATTCTTGGGAGACCCTCCCCCCAAACTGAGGATCTCTTTCTCGAGGTCCCCTGACATCTCTATTTTAGGTGGTCACTCACAATTACTTCAGCCTTTGTTACCACTTTCAACTTCCTGTGGCTTTGGACCCTCTGCCCCTCTCTCTTCAAAGGGCCCACTCTGGACCCCAGCAAACACTCATGCATCCGCTATCCTAACACACTGTGGGGGTGCAGGATCCCCCAACACGCCAGCATCTCTCTGCTGTGCCTCACGCAGAGTCAGCCCTTCTGTAGCCCATGTGGTTTCCTGGGTGGGGGTCTGGCCTCAGTCCATTGTGCCCCACAAAAGCTCGCCAAGTAGAGTTGAAACCCCTCACTATACTTAAGGTGAGGGATCAGGCACCCCCAACCCTCCCTTGGGGAGGGAAGGTAGCTGTCTACACAACTTTCTCTAAAATTGGCTTCCTCACAAAATCTTCTCTTTCCCCCATACTCTAACCACCCCTGATCTGAGAACAACTCTTTGATCACTTCTTTTGTAAATGCTGCGTTTGGTCTGGTTTAGCATGTGGCAACTATCATGCCTGTTGGATGCTTTAATTTTAAAATCTTGTTATATATACATACAAAGACCATTAATATAAAAAGTAGCCTATGTGCTCTGTGAGTGAGTGGAACAGGGATTTAGAAGGTGAGTTCAATCACTCATCCATTCATTTGCTCATTTGGCAAACACCAAGCTCGTGGTCTAGCACAGCTTGCTGCCCAGGAGTCCATGAGCCCCTGGGGATTTCCTAGGTCTGTGAACCAGCCCCCAACCTCAGATTATTACAGCACATTTCAGGGAAGCCTTTTCAGAAGGGGTGGGGCGAAGCATGCGTTAGTCGTTGAAAGTATTTCAGGCAGAGGAGGTTCGGGTGCTCAAGTTTGGCGGTGGGAGGTGGGAAGGCCCTTGGTGTTTTTACGGGACAGTTGCATGGATGGAAGGCATTCATGGAGGGGAGGGTTTGCGTGGAGGGGAGGCTGGAGCATGCAGGCAGTTAGGTTACAGCTGGATTGTGTGGGGCCTTGGATGCAGGTGCAGGAGTTTGGGCTGTCCTGGATGGTAGCAGAGAGATTTATTGGGGAAAGACATTCTATCCCTTTGGCCGAGCCATGGCCCTTGAGACCACGGTAAAGTAGGGGCCAAGACCTTGTTTGGGGTCTGCAAGGAGAACCTCTCTTTGGGCCTTAGAGAGAAACCTCTTCTCTCCCAGAAACAGCAGCCCCAGTCCACTATTCCTCCCAGGGCTTAGCTCTAGAGAACAAAGGGAAATGCCTTCAGATTCCTGGGGAGGGCCCTTTCTAGGAATATGATGGGCTCTGAAACCCCTGACCTGGGCAGAGAGCTTGGCCTGAGGTCTCAGAACAGAGATTCCTTCTCTCTGCAGGAAACAACAGTCGCCTCCCCGGTTATCCTCCGTGTGGACCCCAAGGGCTATTACTTATACTGGACGTATCAGAGCAAGGTGAGGAGGCTTCAACCTGCTGTGGCCCTGACTGAGCTCCTGCTGTGCACTGAGGCCAGGCAGCCTCCTGGTGGCACAGGGTGGAGGCAGGGATGCTGGAGAGTAGAGAACGACCTGGAAGGGTGGCCCTAGGGGCTCTTGTAGGCAGGGAGGGCTGTTTGCTCTAGGAGGAAGGATGTGGTCACTCCAACCCACAGCTGCCTCGGGCCCAGATGCTCCAGCCTTAGCGTCCCTTCGGGAGACAGAGAGAGAAAGGAAAAACAGCTGCCGCTGATGGCTGTTGCTCAGCCTGTGGCCCTGGGCTAACGCGAGGGCTCGGAGAGAGGAGGGAAAAGCCCCAGCAGCCGGGCAGAAGGAGGGGAAGGGGACCTGGCACGGGTCCCGGGCGGTGGAGGAGAGACTGTCAGCCACAGCTCCGGTGTGAGGAAGGAACGGACAGAGGGCAAGGAGGAGGCCCCCACCTCGTCTGTGGGAGGGTCAGGGTCCAGGTGGTCCCAGGTAATCTTGGCATCTAGAGAGGGCAGCGGGCCAAGATCTGAACAGGTGTGGAAGCTCCCTTCTCCCCGTTCTTCATTCTGAACTGGGCTTTCTGTCCTGGGTGCCTTCTTTGCTCTCACTGGGAGCCCCTCTAGGAGATGGAGTTTCTGGACATCACCAGCATCCGGGACACCCGCTTCGGAAAGTTTGCCAAGATGCCCAAGGTAGGTGGGCCCAGTAGAGGCCCAGACTCAGCGCAGCCACCATCTCCAGGGGGCAAGGGCAAGAGTCCCTGCGGGGTGGGAAGCCTGATCTCTGGAGCAAGGGGAATGGTTCCTGGGCTGTGCAGCAGGGATCCGGCCCTGAGCCAAGGAAGGGGCGTGGCTGCTCCTGGGCTTGGCTGGGCTCCCAGGTTCAGAGCCTCTGGCACAGTGAGGGAGAGGTGAGGATCTGGGAGGGGGGGCCAGCTCCTGCCCCTAGAGCACCCCAGACTGTCTGGGAGGTGCTGCTTACTACTCCACCCTCTGACTGGTTTGCCTGTATTTGCTTAATGTTGGTAGGAAAATTGCAGGAAGGGACTGGCAGGAGGCAGGATTCCCTGAGACTGGGAGCTAAGACTCCATCTTCAAACAAAAGTTGCAAATAAAAGATATGGGACTCCCAGGCCCTGCAGCCTTGGTTCATCTCTTCCTGTGGGCCTCTCCTTCCCACCGAGCTCTGGAATCAGGGGCAGGAAGATGCCAAGATCTGTGGTTCCTAGGATGGAGATGGGATTCTGCCCCCGTGGGCCATAGGTCAAGGGCTGGGAGGAAGGGACAGGGAGAGCCACGCAGGGCAGGGATGGAGCACAGCCCCCATTCTAACCACATCACCACTTGCTGCAGAGCCAGAAGCTCCGGGATGTCTTCAACATGGACTTTCCTGACAACACCTTCCTGCTGAAGACACTCACAGTGGTGTCCGGCCCCGACATGGTGGACCTCACCTTCCATAACTTCGTCTCCTACAAGGAGAATGTGGGCAAGGTGCACCAGGGATCACCTGGCCTGGGTCTTGGCACCTGGGAGAGCCAGGACTTCCTGAGAGACACAGGCCTGGGTGATGGGGTGGTCGGGGGCACCCTTGTGTTTGGGGGCCTGACCTCTATGCTCTGTGGTCCTGCAGGTCTGGGCTGAGGATGTACTGGACCTGGTCAAGCACCCGCTGACGGCCAACGCCCCTCGCAGCACCTTCCTGGACAAGATGTAAGTGCCTTCCTGTCTGGCCTCGGCCCTGGGGGCTCAGCGCTGGCCCCAGGCCCTGACAGGCTGCTCTCTGCCCTCAGCCTAGTGAAGCTCAAGATGCAGCTCAGCCCCGAAGGCAAGATTCCCGTGAGGAAGTGAGTCTCCCTAGTGCCCTGCCCACACACCACCCAGTCCCCCGAAGCCTTCCCTCTCCAGGCCTGGATCCTCTCTCTGCCTGCTGCCTTTCTTTGCCCCTTCAGTTTTTTCCAGATGTTTCCTTCTGACCGCAAGCGGGTGGAAGCTGCTCTCAGTGCCTGCCACCTCCCAAAAGGCAAGGTGAGTGGTTCCCCACCCCTGGGCCATGCCTAGTATTCTCACTCCCACCAGAGAGCAACTTGGCCAGGAATGGGGGGCAGGAGCAGAGATGACATCATCGTCCCAGTCAATAGCCTGAAAAGCCAACTAACCCTGGAGCCACTGCTTAGGATACTAGCCACAGAGATGGTGCCAGGGCACGGGGGTGAGATGCTAGGTTCAGGGCAGGTCGTCTGCATCCCCTACCCCTGGGTGGCGGTGGGGCCGGGCACTCAGGGCAAGCAGCGACATGGCATGCAGTCCCATTCCACTTTGGCAATGGAAGCTGAACGTGAGTGTTTTCAGCCTGGAGGAGCAAGATAAGGTCAGCAGTGGCAGGAGGCAGTCTGCAGGGATCTGAAAGCTGCAGGAAGGGACTAGTTCTGCAGGGCACGGCGGAGAGGAACGGAACCAAGGGGTGGAAGCCGCCAGGATGCAGACTTCAGCTCAATACAGAAAAGCATTTTTCCTTTCTTTTTAGCTAAATAATTAATCTTTAATTACAAGTTGTAAGCTAGTTCATCACATGAGGTGCCTTACGTAAATTATGGAAAGGAGACCTCAGGGATCAAGTTTGGCCAGTGGGGTTGACCTCAGTGCCCTATGCCCCCTTGGCCAGTGCCCTTGTTTAGGTCTCATCCTGCACCCCATAGAATATTTTCTCCTGGTAAGAATTTGGAAGTTATAAATAAATAAAACTAAGACCCTTGTTGGTCACCTGCTCACATGAATCCCAGGAGGAACTTTCCCCATAGTCCTGGCTCTGCCAAGCTGGTGACTCCTTGATGCAGAGTCAGTCACGAGCGATGCAAGCATGGGGTGGGGGAGAGGACAGGAATGGGCTCCTGCTGCAGTTCCTGCGGCCAGCACTGCCTGCTTGTTGTCAGTACACATCTGCCCTCCTTCTCTCCTGTTTCCTGGGCTCCCACCCCTGGCTAAATCCTCCTTATATATCTGCTTTCCTTGAGTCCCAGTAGAAGCTACTGTCAGAGCTTGGCTTGGAGTTGCAGCTCTGGAGGCAGGGGTGGGTTTGGGGAGACCCAGTCAGGTTCTCCTGCTCAGACCCCCTGCTCCCGACCAAGACTGACGCTGGCCTGCCAGCATGACCCTGAAAGACATGCAGTGGGTTTTGGGGGAAGAAATGCAAAGGCACAGAACCCCTGAATACTGCTAATCTCTGCTTCTGTTCCTATAGACTTGTCTATTCTGGACATTTCATGTAAATGGAATCGTACAATATGTGGTCTTTGATGTTGGGCTTTATTTACTTACCATGTTTTCAAGGTTCATCCATGTTGTAGCATGAATCGGTGCTTCATTCCTTTTCATTGCCAAGTCATATTCCATTTCTGGTGTGGATGGACCACATTTTGTTTGTCTATTTGTCAGTTGATGGACATTTGGGTTTTCCACGTTTGCTGTCAACATTCATGTACATGATTTTGTGACACTGAGCCTGGCCTTCACAAAAGTTTTTAATTTTGATGAAGTCTAATTTTTTTTTTTGTCTCCTGTGCTTTTGGTGTCTCCAATTATTATTGTCGAATTATCTACTTCTCCCTTCAATTCTGTCAGTGTTTGCTTCTTGTATTTTGGTACTCTTATCAGACGCATGTATGTTTATATACAAATTACTTCTCTTTAAGAACTTGTCCTCCACTTTGCGGGGGAAAAAAAAAGATAGCCCACTGCCCTGGGAAGCAGCACCACTTACTTCCGTCTGCTTTTCTGCCTCATTCTGGTCATTCTTGTTTCTAATCCTTCCACAGCCAAGCGACTAGCCACTGTCCAATTTGAGCAAACCAGCTCAGCATGTTCTCTGCTCAGCAAGCAGGGCCTGGAGACGTGGGTGCTCGGGGTATCCCCGATGTTCCTCTGTTTGCCTTGAGCCCTTCTTGTGGCCAGGTCCCCTTGGTCAGGGCTGGGCCTAGTTTGTGCTCTGAGAAGGGGAGGGCATGGGTGACAAGGTGACTATCCTCCCAGAACGATGCCATCAATCCTGAGGACTTCCCAGAACCTGTCTACAAGAGCTTCCTCATGAGCCTCTGTCCTCGGCCAGAAATAGATGAGATCTTCACCTCCTAGTGAGCTTCCTGGGCTGGGCTGGGCTGGGCTGGGGAAGGGGTGGTGGCCAGCAGTCCTCTCCTCCCCCATGCCATGCTGGGAAATCAGGAGGCCCCATGGAGAACGGGGTTGTCTGAGCCTCCGGGCCCAAGGGACATGGACCTGTGCTCCTCTCTCTGGCCTACAGCCATGCTAAGGCCAAACCCTACATGACTAAGGAGCACCTGACCAAATTCATCAACCAGAAACAGCGGGACTCACGGCTTAACTCCCTGCTGTTCCCGCCAGCACGTCCTGACCAGGTGCAGGGCCTCATCGACAAGTATGAGCCCAGCGGCATCAACGTGCAGAGGGGTGAGGACCAAGGGGAATGCCTCACCCGCCGCTGTCCTGTTGTGCCCCAGCAGCTGGGCTGCAGGCTGACGGCTATCCCCTGTCCCCCAGGCCAGCTGTCACCTGAGGGCATGGTCTGGTTTCTCTGTGGGCCAGAGAACAGTGTGCTGGCCCAGGACAAGCTGCTGCTCCACCACGACATGACACAGCCACTCAATCATTACTACATCAACTCCTCGCACAACACCTACCTGACAGGTGGGCCCTGGCGAGCTCACTGCTGACCTCTGCTCCCATCCCCTGAGTCCTCTGCAGGGGTTGCCCACAGGCTGCTGACCCTGGCAGTGGCACAGAACACGATGGAGCGGGGTGGGGTGGGGGGAGCTGGACTGCCCTGGGTGACGCCCTGCCCCTTGCCACCCTCTGGCCCAGCCGGCCAGTTCTCAGGCCTTTCCTCGGCTGAGATGTACCGCCAGGTGCTGCTCTCTGGCTGCCGATGTGTGGAGCTAGACTGCTGGAAGGGGAAGCCCCCGGACGAGGAGCCCATTATCACCCACGGCTTCACCATGACCACGGACATCTTCTTCAAGGTGAGATTCAGGGTGTGCAGGCTGGTGGCAGTGGCAGTAGGGAAGGGCCCTTGGCCAGAAGCCTTTTGCGGTTGAGGGGATTTAAGCTAGAGGGAAGGAATGTCTGGAAGGCCTTGGACCAATGTGGGGACTAGAGGGCATAGGGACCAACAGTGGCCATCCAGTTATATGAGTGGGGAAGGTGCCGTGGCAGG
Organism: Indri indri; assembly: GCA_004363605.1. Lineage (NCBI taxonomy): Eukaryota > Metazoa > Chordata > Mammalia > Primates > Indriidae > Indri > Indri indri. The sequence goes on from RJWJ010004265.1 coordinate 40,279, forward strand.
GACAGCCGAAGCACTGACCTTCTGCCCACTGGGTGCCCTTCTCCAGGAAGCCATTGAGGCTATTGCCGAAAGTGCCTTTAAGACCTCACCCTATCCTGTCATCCTGTCATTTGAAAACCACGTGGACTCGTGCGTATCCAGGCCCATTCAGCCACAATCTCACCCAGCCCCCAGTCTCCTGCCTGCCACCACCCTCCCCCCAATACTCCCAGCCTCTAGCCCGTCCCTCCAGCTGTCATCCAGTTCTCAACACAATTTCCTTGGGACCCCACATTCTCCTGCCTGTGTCCGTGCCTCCCTGACCTCCTGGGCCCCTGATATGAGTCATCAAGGGCATAAAAGGATGGACAAGAAGGTTGGCTGAGGGGCTGAACCACACCCACCTTTGCTCCCTGCAGACCCCGCCAACAGGCTAAGATGGCCGAGTACTGCCGGACAATCTTTGGGGATATGCTACTCACAGAGCCCCTGGAAAAGTTCCCAGTGAGTGGACTTCACTGTGGGACATTTGGGCCTGGGGCCTGGGGAAGGTGGGGGCCAGGTTGGGGAAGGGGATGTCCCCAGAGGATGCTGGGGTTCACTTGGTGGGATTGTAGGGATGGGATCCTGTCACCTACCATGTGTCGGGCACCATGCTGGGCTTTGGGGTATGTTAGTGACAAAGACACAGTCCCTGCCCTCAGGTTGGTTACCTTCCAGTGGGGAGACAGACAAGTAACCAGGCCATTACAAGCTAGTGGTTGTCAAGGGAGTACCTGAGGAGTTCTGATCTGGTCTTGGGGGGCTCAGGGAAGGCTTCCTGTAGGAAGTGATGGCTAAGCTGAAACCCGAGGGATAAACTGGTTTATCTCGGCAAGAATAGGCTGAGGGGAGCAGTGAGAGGCGAGTTGAGAGGAGTAGGTGGAGGGCAGAGGGAGCACACTTGGTATTAAGGAGCTTGGGCCATACCCCAAAGGTGAGGAACCGCCTCCCCTCTCTACAGCTGGAACCAGGCCTCCCCCTGCCCAGCCCCCAGGATCTCAGGGGCAAGATCCTCATCAAGAACAAGAAGAACCAGTTTTCTGGCCCTGAATCCCCCAGCAAGGAGTCTGGTGGGGAGGCTGAGGGCAGCTGCCCTCCCAGTGCCTTGGCTGGCGAGGACACAGGTGAGTCCGGAGAGGACTGGGTGGAAGAGCAGAGGGGCAGGGCCCGAGGACCCTGCTGGGCAGCCTGTGTGACAGAGCTGTGTGTGACAGTGTGGGCTGGTGAAGAAGGGCCTGAGCTGGAGGAGAAGGAGATGGAAGAGGAAGAGGAGGAGTCGGGAAGCCTGGATGAAGAGGAGATAAAGAAGATGCAGTCAGATGAGGTGTGTGGGGACAGTCCCCAGGGCCTTGTGCATCCTCCACTGCAGGGCCCTCAGGGTAGGGGCCCTGGGGCTGCGTTCCCGGGCTCCGGACTGCCCTCTTCTTCTTCCCTCCTCTCTCCTCTCTAGGGCACTGCAGGCCTGGAGGCGACGGCTTACGAGGAGATGTCCAGCCTGGTCAATTACATCCAGCCCACGAAGTTCATCTCCTTCGAGTTCTCTGCCCGTAAGTTGGCATGAGTGCTGCTGCTGCTGGTGGCGAGTGGAGGTTAGGCTATATTCAGAAGGTTGTCCTGAGACCAGAGGAAAGGGAATCTCCCCCTTCCTTGGACTTGGGGCCCTGTCTATAAATACCCAGCCAAAGAGTCAGGCAAAGGCCTTGTTTAAGTGGCAGTGGCTCCCAGTTTCCCAGCACTGTACTGAGGAACCTGGCGCCAAACAGAATGCTCTGGAGTGTGTCGGTGACTGACAGGCTGCCTCAGCCAGAATGGCCCAGGGGCTTCTGCAGCCTCCTGCAGGTTCTGTGGCTCCCAGGGGTGAACTGTCCCTTGGGCGGGCCCAAGCCCAGAAGCCTGGGCCCTGGGAGATGAGACCTCCTGGGAGCAGTTGGAAGGCAGAGAAAGCCACCTGTGAACAATGCCCCTCATGCCCTTCCACTTCTATGCACTTCTGTTTACTTTTATCTTCCCCGGACACAAGTACAGTGCATTCCTCTCACTCTCTGTGCATGTCCCCAGTATGAGCACCTCTTTCTGTACACTCCTGTGCACAGCTGGACCTCTGCAACTTTGACTGCTCACCCTTGAACCCACAGCCTGCACCCCTCCTGGGCACAACCATGGCAGTACTACCCGTAGTGTACCCCTCCCCCCACACCTGTTCAGCCACAGCTTGCGCGATTCACTCGCTGTGCACACTGCAGCACATGCTTATACTCCGTGTGTGTGCACAGCAATTACTGACCCCCTGGGCTCAGCCCAGCATGTTCCCCACACCCTCTGTGCCCATCCATGGCATGTGGCCCTCACTGTCCAGAACCACAGCCCACACCGCACCCCATGCATAGCACTGCAAGTACCCTTCACCCCTAGCAGGCACTGTTACCCACACGTTTCCTCCAGAGCTTGGCCCCTAAGCCCTCAGGCCTCCATGGAAATGCTGGGATGGAGGCACCTCTGTGCTGGCGGGAGCTGCCCCTCATGGGAGGCCAGGGCTGAGGGAGAGGGCAGCCTGACAGGGGCACTCACTGCTTTCTCCCCTATACAGAGAAGGACCGAAGTTATGTCATCTCCTCCTTCACGGAGCTCAAGGCTTATGACCTGCTCTCCAAGTCCGCAGTGCAGTTTGTGGAGTATCCTTGAGGCTTCAGTAGCCAGGATCCTTGGCTGGGGTGGGGGATGGGGGGGGGCCAGGGGACAGGGCTCCCAGGGTAGGCGGTTGGGTCCTCCTGGTGCAGGCAGCCTCGGGCTGGGCTCCTATACTCAAGGGACAGCTACAACAAGCGTCAGATGAGCCGCATTTACCCCAAGGGAACCCGCATGGACTCCTCCAACTATATGCCCCAGATGTTCTGGAATGCTGGATGCCAGATGGTCGCCCTCAACTTCCAGACGATGGGTGAGGGCACTCTCAGGACCCTAAGAATCTTCCCCTGGCCCCTGCCCCTCCCACCTTTACATCATCCCTGGGGGGTCTTTAGAACAGATGGGGGTGTCCTGGTGTTTGTTTAGGCTCTGGGAGCATGCCCAGGCATAAATGCATTAGTTCATGCCTATATCACTGCACACAGATGGACATGCGTGTGAAGATGCCTAGGTGCTGGCTTAGGTCCTGGCTGCTCTGCCTGAGTGTGTCCGTGGGAACACCTGCTCCACCTGCCCCAACTCCCACTGCCAGCTTTCGGCCTGGTTGTGGCTTTGCTCCTTACTGACTCCACGTTGCAGACCCTTCCTGAGAGACGAGACAGCCCGAGGAGCCAGGCTGGGACAGGAGAAACCCTGACCCTCACAGTCTGCCCACTTCCCCATTCGCCAGACAAGAAAGGCTGGGATGTGTAGGAAACAGAAACTGAGCACAGACCCAGGGCCAGGCCTTTCTCACCTAGCTCCCTTGTCCCTCCAGACCTGCCCATGCAGCAGAACATGGCGCTGTTTGAGTTCAATGGGCAGAGTGGCTACCTCCTCAAGCATGAGTTCATGCGCCGGCCGGACAAGCAGTTCAATCCCTTCTCAGTGGACCGCATCGACGTGGTGGTAGCCACCACCCTTTCCATCACGGCAAGGCCCTGGGGCAGAGAGGTGGCCAGGAGGGCTGGGGTCTTGAGGAGAATGGCATGGGAGCCCACCCTTCCACTCCCAACCCTTCCTCTAATATCCTGAAAACTTCAGCCCCAGCCAGTTCATGCAGTAGCAAGTTGCCTTGGAAACTGCCTCCTCCTCAGCACTGGAGGCTGCCACTTGGTCCCCATGGAAACCAACGGGAAGGGTTGAGGCTGGGGTGGGGGAGGGGGAAGAGTGGGCAGAGTGGGCAGCAAGAGCCCCAGCCTGGGGGAGGGCATTGTTCTCTCTTGGGCTGGGGAGGGAGGTGGGAGGCCCAAGTCTCACCTTCATGCTGGAAGCACTTGGTCCTCAGAGCTTAGCTGCAATCCTTGAGCCACACAGACCCTACTCGGCGGCCAGAGCTGAATGGGGTTCTTCACAACAGCCAAGAATGGATGCTTCAGCTACAGGGAGCCAGCAGCCCCTGGTGCTTGGGGAAGAGCCTGGGTGGGGATCTGATGCTGGCCTCCCATGCCCCACCCCAGGTGATCTCTGGGCAGTTCCTGTCAGAACGCAGTGTGCGCACCTACGTGGAAGTGGAGCTGTTTGGCCTTCCTGGGGACCCCAAGAGGCGCTATCGTACCAAGCTGTCACCCAGTACCAACTCTATCAATCCTGTCTGGAAGGAGGAGCCCTTTGTCTTCGAGAAGGTGGGGCTTGGGCAGGGCAGCGGCTGGGGTCTGCCCCTGGTTCTTGGCCTCTACTTAACAGATAAGAGGAAGTAAATAAAGGTAGCGCCCCGACCTTCCTTCTCCTCTCTCCACCCCCATCCTGTGCCCTCCTGAGTTTGAAGAGTCCAAAACCCAAGTTTACAGACGTTCACTTGGTTCGGTGTGTGTGTGTGTGTGCGTGTGTGTGTGTGTGCATCCATGTACATATTAGGATTAGAGGCAGAAATGTGAACTGCCAGCTCTGGGCTGAGGGTCTCATGGGATCACGAGGGTCTTTTGTCTCCATTAGATTTAGCTGTTGGCAAGGCTGCCAAGGGCAGTCTGCACTAGGTCCCCACAGCCCCGGGCTGCATATCCAGCCTTTCTCCCCCGTGTGAGACCAGCCATGGCATGAGCTGTGAGGATGTCTATGTGTTGTGGCCTAGAGAGTGCCCTCTGTCTGTCCTCACCAAATCTGGTAACACCCGCCATGTTCTCACACTGATGCTAAGAGTTCTGGAGCCAGGGAGGGGAGAAGCTTGGCTCCCTTGCCCCTCCCCAGCCTGTCCTGTTCCACACTCTCCCCAGATCTTGATGCCTGAGCTGGCCTCCCTCAGGGTGGCTGTGATGGAGGAAGGCAACAAGTTTCTCGGACATCGCATCATCCCCATTAATGCCCTAAATTCTGGTAAGGAGAGGAGTCCATCTTTGCTATTCCTAGGGGTCAAAAACCAAAGCCAGCATCATAAGCCTTCCCAAAGGGTGGAGCAGCTTCCAGGAGGACACTGAGATCTTACCTAAAACCCTCATGTCATCAGCCCTAGGGAGTGGGGCAGGAATAGCACCTCTCCAGGAACCTAACAGAGGTGGGAACTCTGCCCACCTAACAGAATGTCTGTAATTTTCTGAAACTACTGGGGCAGTTTCCCAAGTAGCTTATGTTTATGGGCACTTAAAATGTGCTGAGAGCATATAACACATTCTCACTTGATCCTCACATGAAGCAGACACTCTTATCTCCACTCCACAAAGGAGGAAAGTCTCAGAGAGTTAAAGTAACCTGCCCAAAGTCAAACAGCCAGGATAGGACAGTGCCAGACTCAGGTCCTTGAGGCAAGGGCTGTTTGTGTGCAGTGATGGATGGCGATGGGCTCTGGCTCACTGTCTGCCCCACCATGTCCAACAGGGTACCACCATCTGTGCCTGCACAGTGAGAGCAACATGCCCCTCACTATGCCTGCGCTCTTCGTCTTCCTGGAGATGAAGGACTATGTACCTGACACCTGGGCAGGTAGGAGCCCATGGCATGCTAGGAGCCCCCGTCCCCCCCTCATCAAGCCAGCCTCCAGAGTGGGGCAGGACAGGGCATCCTGGAGCGGGTGAGGACAGGGGAAGCTTCCAGGTACATCTCCATACGTACCAGGCAGGTAATGCCCTGTGCACCCAGATCTCACCGTGGCCCTCACCAACCCCATCAAGTTCTTCAGTGCCCATGACAAGAAGTCTGTGAAGCTCAAGGAGGCCATGGGAGGTCTGCCTGAGGTCTGTGTTGTGGGGGCCACTGCCAGGGAGAGGGGGGCTTCCAGGAGCTTTGCCCTCTTGTAGGGGCAGGGGAGAGGGCAAAGTCCCAGGGCTCAAGGAGAGAGGGGTCCTCAGAGCCACTTCCTAACCTGCTCTTCCTACACAGAAGCCCTTCCCACTCGGGAGTCCACTTGCCAGCCAGGCCAATGCGGCATCAGCCCCAACGAGCAATGGGTCAGCAGGTATGCACTCCGGGGTCCCCCACCTGCTGGAAGGGCCTCCACGTTCTCGGCTGCACCCACAGGCACAGGAAAGGGCTGTGTCTAAAACCCGGGTGCTGGGAAAGCGCTGCAGGGGGGGTGTACTGCGACTCCCGGGGGACAGAGTGGTAGGGGGGCGGGGGTGGCGGTTGGTGGGGGTGGGGTGGGGAGAGGAGCCAATTGAGTCAAGAGGCCCCAGGCACCTGCCAGCCCATCCTGTTGCTTTTGCAGCCCCTGCGGTCGTCGGGGCCAGAGCCAGGGAGGAGGCCAAGAAAGAAGTCGCGGGTAAGGCCGGCTGAACCCCAGGGATCTTGGGGACGAGCCTGGGGAGGGCCTGGGGCCCCTGGCGGGCTAGGCGGGCAGGGCGGCCTGGGCGGCGAGGCGCCTCACCCGGGCGTCCGCAGAGCCGAGGACCGCCAGCCTGGAGGAGCTCCAGAAGCAGAAGGGCGTCGTGAAGCTGCAGCGGCGGCACGAGAAGGAGCTGCGGGAGCTGGAGCGGCGCGGCGCGCGGCGCTGGGAGGAGCTGCTGCAGCGGGGCGCGGCGCAGCTGGCCGAGCTCGGGCCCCTGAGCACCGGGGGCGGCGGCGGAGGCCGCAAGCTCGGCCCGGGGAAGGGCTCCCGCAAGAAGAGGTAAGGGCCACGGCGACGGCCTCCCCTCCGCGGCGTGCGGGCGGCGGGCGCCAAGGGCTCAGGGCCTGTCGCCACGTGGCCTCCGCAGAACCGTGCCCGGCGAGGAGAGCGCCCGGGCCGGGCCGGGAGAGGGCCCCGAGGGCACGGACGCGCGTGTGCGGGAGCTGAGGGACAGGCTGGAGCTGGAGCTGTTGCGACAAGGCGAGGAGCAGTACGAGAGCATCCTGAAGCGCAAGGAGCAGCACGCGGCTGAGGTGCCGAGCGGGGCGACGATCCAACCAAGCCCACCCCCTCTGTGCCACATGGGGCTTCTCCCCAAGCCCTTCCTTCCTCTCCCCGCAGCAAATGGCCAAAATGATGGCGCTGGCCACTGAGAAACAGGCGGCAGAGTTGAAGTCCCTCAAGGAGGCCTCAGAGATGTATGAATGCCTCCTTCCCACATCCAACTCTCGCCTCCCAGCAAGGGCTTGGGCCCCACAAAACATCGCCCTCCTGTCTGTCACTCTGCAGGGACACCAAGGAGATGAAGAAAAAGTTGGAGGCCAAGAGGCTGGAGCGGATCCAGGCCATGACCAAAGTCACCACGGACAAGATGGCCCAGGAGAGGTGATCCTCGGAGGGGAGGCCCAGTGCTGGGCAGACCCCACCCCAGGTGGAAAGGGGCCTCCCTGCAAGTGCATCCTGACTGGCTTCCCAAAGATGTGCCTGTCCCCTGGCTCTTGAAAAAGTTGATCCCACCTCTGTCGCCTCTGATCTGAGAGTATCCTCCTTAGGCAAAACACAGATGCCAACACTGCTTGGACAGAGGGGCGCGCTGGAGGGAAATCAAGCCTGCAAAGAGGGAGCTGAAGCCCTGGGACAGCAGCCTGGCCACTCAGGTGGCTCTGCTTCCCGCCTGTGCTTCCCATGGAAGCCTTGAAGGACAGTGTGTTTTAGTGAGGAAGCTGTTCCCTCAGAAGGCCCCCGGGCTGCCAGTGGCCCCCTACATCCTCCTTGGGTCCCCGTGCTTTCCCTTCTGGCTTGTTCCTGTCCCTGCGATGGATTTCTCATTTGCCTACACCCTGAGGAGACTTCACCTCACTCAACTCTCCCCAGGGGCCTCCTGCCCTTTCTAAAACTCCAATTACACCAACAGGTTGAAGAGAGAGATTAACAACTCCCACATCCAGGGAGTGGTGCAGGTCATCAAGCAGGTGTGTGGTGGCTGTGTCCTTCACACACATGCTCTCTCTCCCCCGCCCCCCCCCCCAGCGATGGGAAGGGGCGACCCCAGGCCCTTACTTTGCTGTGAGATGTATTGTCCAGAGCCGTCCATGCAGCTAGGGGTGGGAGGGGGCATCCCTGGGTTCTGGCCTGGGTATGGAGGCTGAGGTACCAGCCCGAAGGTCTTTCTCTGGCCAGCTCCCCTACATGGGAACAACACAGGCTAGCTGGCTAGGGCAGGATGGGGCTGGAGTGGGTGAGTGAAAAGCAAGTGAGAAGGGCTTCCTGAGGTGCCGAGGAGTTGCAAGAGGAAGGAAGAGGAAGGCTTTGCTGAGAATGGACCCAGAGCTCCCCTGGGGTTATTAACCACAGTAACAGAGCTGCCATCTACTGAGGCCTGCCCTTGTGCTAGGCACTATGCCAGAAGCTTCACACGAACTGTCTCATATAATCCTTTACAATCCAGAGAGACAGGTACTACTGTCCTCATTTTACAAATTAAAAGGACTGCCCAAAGGTTAAGGAATTTGTCCAAAGTCTCACAAGGGGTTAGCTGGGATTACAGCTGGATTCCAATGCAGGCTGCCTGTCTTGCTCTCCTGACTCCCTGCCTCTCGCTCCTGCCCAGATGACGGAGACCCTGGAGAGGCACCAGGAGAAGTTGGAGGAGAAGCAGGTGGCCTGCCTGGAACAGATCCGGGAGATGGAAAAGCAGGTAACAGTCCGCTGCCCTAACCCCCAGCAGAGCCGGACAGGCTCCAGGTTGTGAAGGGGCCCTGCTCCAGGGAGCTGCCAGTCAGGTGGTCAGGGAAAGGGGGACATCATCCCTCCCCAGTGGGTCCCAAGGTGCTCTCCAGTGAGGTGGCTGTGCAGATCTCTGTGCTTGGGTGGTGTCTCCTCTCCTGCCAGGCTCCCTGATGGGCTCCACCACCCCCTCCCTCCCACCCCCGTCTCCTGGAAGCTCTGAACAAGGAGCCTGGGCTTCTCTTTGTTCCACTGCCCAGGGAGGGAGAGAGGCAGGGGGCTCCTCCTCAGCGTGGTCCTTGCCGTCCCCACAGTCCCAGCAGGAGGCGCTGGCAGAGTACGAGGCCAGGATGAAGGGTCTGGAGGCGGAGGTGAAGGAGTCGGTGAGGGCCTGCCTCAGGACCTGCTTCCCCTGCGAGGCCGAGGCCGAGGACAAGCCTGAAAGGGCCTGCGGGGCCTCTGGGGAGCTGTGTGAGCAGCACCCACTCACAGCAAAGGCCGACGTCCAGGACAGCCGCCTCTGATGCCCCCATCCCACTGGGACATTTGGCAAGGATGTTCTGGGACGTGACTCTATCGCCCCAGGAGAACAGAGCCCCAGCGCCCTGAGACTGTGGGAGGCTGGGTCTCCCGTGGAGGCTGCAGTCCCCTCCTCAATAGCCAGCACAAAGGAGAAGGCAGGAGGCAGGTACCATTAGGGCAAGGACCTTTCTGGGCCTGGAAGTCTTCTCCAAGCTGACTTGCTGCTCTCCCTCCTTCTCCCTGATCTCTGGATAAGTGTAGTATATTTGTTGAGGGAAAAAGAATGTGGATTGGGAAGCTGGAAATGGGATCCTGGCCCTGTTCTGCCTTTCCTAGTGTGCAACTAGTGGTATCCCACTCTGAGCTCAGTTTCCTCACTTGGAGGTTTGGACCTACCCACCTGGCACCTTCACTCTGGTACTTGTGGTTCAAGTGGAACCAAACCCAAACCCCAAACCCTTTTTCCCCAGTGTGGGCAGCTCAACTGGGCTTCCAGACCCCACCTCAGGCCTCGCTGTCAGCTCCTTGAGGCAGAGTCTGGCACTGCCTCGAAGCTCCCTGGGATGGCCTCTCCCAGGATCCCTGGCTGAGGTCCCTTCCCTCACCTTCTGCCTGTTGGGGATGGAAGGTTGACATGGAAAAGCTGCCTCAGCTGACTGGCCCTCGGCTGCTGAGTCACGTGGGGTGGTGGCCTCTCAGGCACCCTCCCACTCTGAATATGGCATCACCCCTCGGCCTGGCGGCAGGCACTTCTTAGCATGCACCCCACTCAGGCTGCCTGACAAGGTCAGCATCATTTTCTCTCCTGAATTTGTGAGGTTTATTTATTTTTCTCCTTCCTATTCCTGTTAAAGAACCCTATTCCAATATTTCCTGCCTAAGTCTGGCCTCTGTTCTACAGCTAGGAAATGGGGGGTGGGCAGGGGAGTGGAGTGCCCCTGAACTAAAACGGGCTAGGGAAAAACACCCTTGGGAGCTGACCCCAGGGTGAGGTCCCTTCCAAAGCTCAGTGAAATAGCCCTGCCCCTGGGCTTGAAGAGGACTTACTACTCCTTCTGCTGGCCCTGATGCCACAACCACTGGAAAATGATGTCACCTCCTCTTTACCCCCACCACAGATGTGGCCTTTCCTTGTCTCCACCCTCAAGGCTGGAACAGAAGAGCTTAGGGCAAAGGTGCCCCTCACCCTCTTGGGGAGTCCCAAACCTCTAGGCCACCTGGACCCCTTCTTAGGGAAGACTTAGAGCAATCAGATGCTCAGGCCCTTGTGGCAGCTGTGGTCGGCCCCAAAACTTGCTGTAGAGGGGCTCGTGAGAAGCCACCATTCATTGTACCTATGGCATAATCCCAAATCCCAAGTGGGCACAGTCACTGGCTTGGGAGAGGCAGAGTGGGGGCTGGTTCTGGGAAGAGGTTGTTTTCTTGTCAGAGTTATGGCAAATACCATTAGCTGGGAGCACCTGTGCCTCAGAAAATAAACATGTCCCCCATCCCTCAGGGGGGTCTGCTGTTTGGGATCCTACCGGGTCCTGGCTGCAGGGTGAGGCAAGGGGGCCTGCTCATTCACAAGACTGTGTACGGCCTGGCACTGATCAGCCTGCCCCTCACCCCACTACAGACTGGATACAGCCGGGGGAGACACCGACACCTCGGGCAGTGCCCTGTCTTCGACCCTCCAGGCAGGCTCTCTGCCTCTCCTCCTTTACCTCTCCTTCCACCTCCAGGGGTAGAACGTGAAAGGATGAGGATCCAGGCCTAGAGGAACTGGCCCAGGCAGTGTGCATAAGCCAGGGCCAGACCAACTGGAGCCCACTGGGCAGCCCCCAGCTCTTGCCAACGACTGCTCAGGAGGAGGAGCTGCCTTCCCCCGGCCTCCGGGCCAGGCTGGGAAGACTCTGTGCCCCTAGTCTGGAGGTGGGCAGCCCAGAAATGGGGAAGGTGATGCAATCCTGCCCCTGGAGAGGCCTCAGCACAGCAGGTTGGGGGGCTTCCCATGTGGCCAGGCCTGAATACTTATCTCCCTGCTTTCTGTCATCTGAAAAAAGGACAAAGTGTCTCCTGGGCAAATGCCATCTCTGGGCCCTGGAGATGAATTAATCTCTGGCTGCAGGGAATGTGCGGAGGAAGAGCTGATGCCTTCCCTCAGGGCACTGGGGCAGGTGAAGGGCACCTGGGTCCTGTCCCTGCCGTGTATCTGTGGGACTGGGGCAAGGTTCCCGTTCCGCTCATCATGCCTCAGTTTCACCTTTTGCACAAGGAGAAGGGTCCCTATCCCTTTCCCAATCCCATTGCTGACTCAGACGCGAGTCCCCTGCTGACTCACCCCACCCCCTGCACCCCCCAGCAGCCCTCTGGATCTCCCAGACACGTGCCACCAGGCCCAACCCTGCCGAGCTGGTGCAACGTGACATGGTGAGGGGGCTGGTGACACTTGAGGAAAGGAGCCCAGAGGGGGAGGCAGTGGCAGACAGAGTGACAGACCACACTGAGGTGCCTCTGGGAGGAAGCCCTTTTGCCAGCCTGGGGCCTGCTGGGGGACAGGCTCAGCAGGTGGGAGGGGAGGAGGAGTGTGGAGTGCCTGCCTGCCCCCTGCCTGCCTCGGCTTCATCTCCTGTCAGCCTTCAGCTCCCTAAGCGACAGCTTCTAATTCCGGCTGTTGGTGCCTCTGTGCTCTGCAGCAAAGTCTCAGCTTTTTTTCAGCTTTGCTGTTTCTTTTCTGTTCATAACATACAGAGCCCATAGGGTAGTCACAGCAAAGGCTCCAGGACCTGAGACCTGACACCCCCACTGCCATCCTGCCACGGGCCTGGCTGGGTTGGTGATGCCAGCTGGGGTGAATGGAACCTGCTGCTCCTTCCAAAGGGCACCCAGTACAGTGCTCTCTACCCTGACTCCTCTTCTTCCCTGAACTGTCTCAATCCACCACAGAGAACAGGGACATAAATCAAGTGGAGTTGTCTCAGGGAGGCTCGAGGAGGAGGGGCACGGCTCTTCAGGACCAAGGGGGTGGCCATTCTGGGTTTCTGCTGCTGCTCTCCCCCTGGGAGTGCACAGCCTGGCTTGGCTAGATTCCAGGGGTACTCCCTCCCCTGACCCTGGTAACAGAGAGAAGAGAAGAAAGCAATTTTCCTCGTGCTGCAGAAAAGGGAAATTGAGTCATAAAAGGAAGAGAAGCTTTTCTTCTATCTGAGTAAAGAGGGAGAGCACTCCTGCCTTCTTGCTGGGGGTAGCTAGGCTCTACCCACTCCTGGGGGCCACCCCAGGGGGGCCCTGTTTGATGGCGGAGCAGTGAGGGCTGCACTCTAAATAACTATGCACCTCTTTCCCTGACACTCTTTCACTTGATCCTGTGTGAAACAGGCAGGGCTGGTATTTATCAGCCCTATTTTGCAGATGAGAGTATGCAGGCTTGGAGCCACACGGCTAGTAAATGCCCTCAAGCTGGGACTTAACCTCTGATGTCAAATACTGTGTCCCTTCTATGACACCTTGAAAGAAAAGTGGCAGAGCCCTAACCAACAGCTTAAAAAATGCAAAAAGGGGGGTCTTTGCAGCGTGTGCAGGTATACATCCCATGCTCCCCACATGACGGAGGGGAGTGGGAGCCCCTGCTCCGTGACCTGGGTGCGGAATCCAAGGTGGGCATCCCTGAAGCTGGGAGATACAGAGAGGTGAGAGGCTCAGGGTGCAGGGCCATAAGCCCACTTTGTCACACCCATCTGAGCCCACTGTCTCCTTCCCAGCAGCAAATGCTCTCCTCGCCCCATAACTTTTCCTGGCATCTCCTATTGCAAAGCATCTTATCATCGCCCTGCCCAGGCTACCTTCATTCTTCCCTTAATTTCCTGTCTCTTATAGGAAAGGACCCCTTAAAGCAGCCCTCAACACTGTCCCCTAAAGGTGTGCTTCCTGCTTCCACGCCTTTGCCTCCATAACTCCCTGTCTGGAATTGGCTTCCTCCTTTCTTAGCAGCCAGATCCCACACATCCTTGAAGGACCAACTCAGAAGTCCTGTTTTCAGAAGACCCCAGAGCCTTCTCCGCTGCACAACTTCTTTTCCTCCAAGGACTGTCTTGGTTTTATATTTAGCAGATGTAGTCAACCCTCAGGTGATAACCTCCGCTTTTTATGTCACAGTCTGGTCTTCTGGATTAAAAGACAAAGTCTCTTCTATCCAAAACCGAGCTTCTGCCTCTATTTCCCACTGCTGGGAACACAATGCCCAGATCATGAAAAGTCTCAGTAAATTATGTAGTTGATACCTGGTTCACTCCTTACTTTACAAAATATCCATTCCAACCCCACTCACCCCTCCCCACTCCCCAAGTTCTGAGGCGCCCTAACTCCCCTCAACCTAGGTCTGTGTATCATTTCCCAGGACCGAGGGGGCTGCGGGAGGGAGGGAGAGGAGATGCGGTGGTTTTTCCACACACCTCGTGGAAAATGGAATTTGTGCTTTTCTCTCCTTACAGATCAGCTAGTAGCCACAGCCAGAGCCCTGTGGCCCTAGGGCGCTTGTTCTCAAGAGAGAGAGAGGGACCGTAGGTGGGGGGGAGTCTTGCGTGGGTCCCTCGCTCTTTCCTAGGTGGCGGCCAGTCCTGGAGTAGCGGGGAGCCGGCGCCGAGGAGCCGCTAACAGGTCTGCAGCGCGCTCGGAGTTGGGGCGGCCGCGCAGTCTACGCTCCGCCTGCTACGCAGCCGCCGAGGGGCTGGCATGCGGGCGCGTGGTCGGGGTTGGAGACGTCTGAGATGCAGAGCGCGCTCCCTACTCCCACTACCCCCCACCGCTCCGAATGAGCGTGTGCGGGGGGAACAATCGTGTGTGAGTGCGTGATTCGCTGCACTTCGAGTGGCAGTTCCCAGCCAGACTGAGCGCCCCCCACAACCCGCAGCACATGTGCTCCCCTCCCCCAAGTTACTCCTCTTCGGTCTTTCGCCGCCACCCGCAGGTCGCATGGTCCAGTTCTCCCACACGGAGTCCCGTTTCTTTTCACTCTGGACCACTCCGGGCAGTTCTCAGTCTTCCTCGACGAGCCCGAGATCCCGCCAGTTTCTAAGGAGCCCAGGGCACCGACTCGAGTGGGGGCGGAGGGCGGGGAGAGAAGACTGCGACTTTGGGATTGGCCCGGTTGGGTGCTTGTGGCCCCCGGCGAGCAGCCCCCGCCTCCGCCCTGCAACCGCCGCCGCATTCCCAGGGGAGAGCGGAGGAGGAGCCGCTCCCCGAATTCGTGGTCCACGAAGGAGTGGGGGTCAGGGGCGGTCTCCGCCGCCCTGTCCGTCTCTGCCCTGACGGCGCAGCCGGCTTCCAGGGCAGCCATTGCCATGGAGACCCCCGAGGCTATAAAGCCAGGTACCTAGGCGGGCGGCGGCTCCCGCGCCGCTGAGTCCCCCAAGTGAGGCGCTAGCGCCCCGGCGTGGCCCGGCCCCCGCGAGAGGAGAGGAGGCGGAGGAACGGCGCCAGCAGCTTGAGGAGCGGCGCGCCCCGCCAGGGCTGGAGGCAGGCTTGCACGGCGGGCGCCACCGTCTCAGCAGGGGAGCGGGGGCTGCCCCGGGTGCGGGTGAGTGGCACGGCTCCAAAACACGAGGGACTGAGGGCGCCGGACACGGGGAAAGCAGCGGGAGACTCAGACAGGGGGCCGAGCTTCGGCTCCCGTCGTCCCTTGGCGGGCCAGGAGCGGAGCCCAGAGTAGCTAGCAATCAACACCTTCAGGCGGGAGGCCCGGGAAAGGCGCAGCGAGACGCCAGGCGTGCGGGCGAGGAGCGGCTGGGCAGCCGGAACCACGGGTGCACCTCGAGTGGGAATCTCCGGACCCTCGGCCGCCGCCGCCGCCCACGCGCGGAGGGAGCAGCACTAGAGCGCAGGCGGAGGCCGGGGCCCCGCGGGAGGCGTGAACAGGGGCGCCCCCGTGCGGAGCTGCCGGGCCGGGTGCGGCGGCCGGGGCCATGCTCAAGCCCAAGGACCTGTGCCCCCGAGCGGGTACGCGCACCTTCCTGGAGGCCATGCAGGCGGGCAAAGTGCACTTGGCCCGCTTCGTGCTGGACGCGCTGGACCGCAGCATCATCGACTGCCGTGCTGAGCAGGGCCGCACGCTGCTCATGGTCGCCGTGGGGCTGCCGGACCCCGCGCTGCGCGCGCGCTTCGTGCGGTTGCTGCTCGAGCAGGGTGCAGCCGTGAACCTGCGGGACGATCGCGGCCGCACCGCACTCAGCCTGGCGTGCGAGCGAGGCCACCTGGACGCCGTGCAGCTGCTGGTGCAATTCAGCGGCGACCCCGAAGCGACCGACTCGGCTGGCAACAGCCCGGTGATGTGGGCGGCGGCGTGCGGCCACGGGGCGGTGCTCGAGTTCCTGGTGCGCTCCTTCCGCCGCCTCGGCCTGCGCCTCGACCGCACCAATCGTGCGGGCCTTACGGCGCTGCAGCTGGCCGCTGCCCGTGGCCATGGGACTTGTGTGCAGGCTCTCACTGGGCCCTGGGGCCGCGCCGCCGCCGCCGCCGCGGCCCGAGGCTCCAACTCCGACAGCCCCCCGGGACGCCCGGCCCCCGCGCCCAGCCCCGAGCGTCGACGACCCAGCCCCCGCCGCCTACCGCGGCCTCTGCTCGCGCGCTTTGCGAGAGCGGCGGGCGGCCATGGCCACGGCGGCGAGGCTGGCTCAGCGGTCAAGAGTTCGGGCCGGCACCGGGCGCAAGGCAGCGAGCGGCCCGAGCTGGGCCGGAGCATGAGCCTGGCCCTGGGTGCGGTGACCGAGGAGGAGGCTGCCCGTCTACGGGCGGGGGCCTTGATGGCCCGACCAAACTCGCCCCAGTCAGGGACTGGGCGGTGGCGCTCACAGGAGGTGCTGGAGGGAGCGCCTCCAACCCTGGTGCAAGCCCCCATTGGCCTTAGCCCCCACCCGGAGGGCGGCCCTGGCTCTGGCCGCCTGGGTTTGCGCCGACGCTCCACAGCCCCAGACATCCCCAGCCTGGTTGGGGAGGCGCCAGGGCCCGAGAGTGGCCCGGAGTTAGAGGCCAACGCTCTGCCTCTCTCGATGCCTGGGCCAAAGCCTTGGCAGGCGGGCACAGATGCTGTGGTGCTGCACGCTCAGCGGTAAACAGCGCCCGAGGCCGAGCCTCGCTTCCCCCACCCGCCTGTTTCTGCTCTACTGGAATTTCTCCCTTTCTTCTGGGTCCCTCACCTTCTTAACAGGAGCCCTACCCCCATCACAGAACCTGTCCCGCTGCCAAAGCAAGACCTCCACCAGAAATGAAAAAGGGACCCTCATCTTACGTCTTTTTTTGTGCTCGTTGGTATTCCCAGCCTTTCCTGTCCCTGAAGGCCAAGTGTGGAAGACTGGTTCCATAGGTTGCCACCAGCCAGGAAGGTGGATCCCGCTCCCCCACCCCTAGCCTCAGTCCTGGGTCTGTCTGCCTAGGTTCCTGCCAGCTCCTGCCCAGCCCCTCTTCCCCTTGCTGGGTTTCCCAACACCCTGGCAGCCAGGCAGGCAGAAGAGTCAACCTTGGAGAACAAAGGCCCAGGCTCCCTCCCTCTGCCTAGTGCTGCTGACAGTAATGCCACGAACTACCAAAGTCTCCTTTTCCCCTATGCGTTGGAGGAGAAGGCCAGGAGGGGCCCCAGATCCTTTCTGGACAGGAGGGCTGAATAGAAAGAAATCTGGCCGTTTTTCTGGGGTAGAAGCTCCTGCCTCAAGAAAATGAAAGCATATTTTGGGGGTGGCAGAGCCCCTGGTGTTGAACGCTAGTTGTCCCTTGAGCCAGCTTCTGGGTAGCATGAGCTCCCTCTGCCTCTGAGACCCAGGATTCGACTTCATTGATAATGTGGAGTCACTGCTCCACACAACCCCCTACCCAGCCCAACTCCGGCTCCTGAGTCAGCCTGCTCCTCAGCTCGGACGCATTTGAATTCCATCTTTGAGGTTCAACGCCTCACCCCCCGGGGCCCAGCCTTATTTCCACTCGTTGTCAGATGCCTGAAATGGAAAGGACTTAGCACTTCCCCGCCCCCACGCCTCCCAGCTCCCGGTCCCGCACGTGGGTGCTCCCGCGGGGTGGAACGGTTGCGAAGGCTTTGCTTAATTGTATTTCTTCCAATCCTCAAAGAACTCGTGTTTGGAGCTTTTGTATATGAAGCAGAAAGCAGCGGGTCTGATCCGAGGCTTAAGAACCTGACAATATCTCTTTAAATAGAAGCTCCGCGAGGGGGATAATTGACTGAAGTGTTTGCGACGTTAAACGGCGGCGCGCGGGAGTCGGGAGCCCACACGAGCCGCAGGTCCAGGTTTAAATTACATCAAACTCCGGTGAGAGCTGCAAGGGGCTTGTTAAACGGCTCCTGCTTCTTGCTGGGCCGCTAATGGAGGGCAGGGCAGATGACGGATGCTAGAGGTCGAGACCCAGGACTCCTGCCTCTGCCCCTCCGCGTGGGCCAAAAGGGGCCGGCCCTGTTCTATTACGGGGCAGATTAGTGAGTCACAAGCACTCGCGGAGAGGTGGTTAAAGGCCCTTTACCGGCCTGGCCCTTTGTCCCAGCTCCTGCCCTCCTACTCTTTGTACCAGCCTAGCGAGGGGGCGGGGTTGAGGATGGGGGTCTGGCGGATCGCGTGCTCTAGGACCCTGCGGAAGCGCCAGCACTCGTGTCACTTGCGCCCAGCCCACAGCGTGGCGGCAGGTGGCCTTTTTTGTGGACCACGAGGGTTGAGCGTGCAGCCCCTCGTCTGCCTTCGGTGGGGTGTTTTCAAGACGTCAGTCTGTTCGTTTCTGCAGGACGGAAGGTTGCTCACCAGTAACTCCGAGGGAACTGCCTAGAGCGAGATGGCTGTGCTGAGAAATTGGGCTTGGGGGTGAAGGGCGAGAGGTCAGGGAGTGGGCCTTGCGCAGGTGCCAGACACCGCCCCAGTCCTTCCATCACCCCACCCCACCCGCTTAGGCCGCGCGGGCCGGCAACCTGGACGTGATCTCTGGTGCCCCCTGGCGGCAGCGCTGCGCTCTCCCCGCTGCGCCTGGCTCCGAGCTCAGACTTAGGTTTTTTCTGGGATCACCGCTGTGTACTTCTCCCTCCGTGTGCATTTACCCATGGAATCCTCTGCCTCTCGTAGAATATTAAATCCGGATACTTGAAATCACTTCACAGCAATGAAGTGAGGGACAATGAACAAACTCGCTTTGGGAGTAGCAGGAGCCCAGACCCTTCACTAAGGACCCCAAGTTAATCTCCCAAGTTAAGGCTCCTCAACCTGAGAGAGACCGCTTTCTTCCGAAAAACTGGAGCTGCCAGCCCTTCCCTTATGCTTTCTGAACCCTGGGACCTGCCAGTTATGCAGTTTTCTTGGGATGACGTTTGCTTCATTTCTGAGGTGTTCTGCCCTTCCCCTCCCCTCTTCTCCCAAAACATCTGCCTTTCCTCAGTCCCCCTGTCTGGGTGGTGGGTGTGCAATACCAGAGTGCCTGAAAAGTGTGGGGAGAGTGTCTGGGGGGCGGAGATCACTGGACTCCCCAATGCAAACTGCTTCTTTCTGATCTTTGCTTGCCTACTTCCTCCCTTTTCAGCTGTGTTCAATTTCAGTGAAGTTTTTAATGGTGTAGAAATATAAGTATTTTGGCTTAAAAACAGTATGAAGTCTGGGTTGCACATTGTATCAGAGGCTGTAATCTTTCCAGTGTCTCTGACATGTTGGCTTTCTGGTCGAACGTCACCTTGGGCTCTCTTTATTGGGTAAATGACCGTGAGGGCTTCTCTCTGTGGAGTTGCCCAGAGCTTGGTGGTAGAAAGTGATGTTTCTGAAAACCTGCAGCAGATTGCTCCCGTCTGAACTGAATTGTGTGTCTGCCTGCCTTGCTGTCCTTTCCTACTCCTCGCCAGGCCCAGCTCTGTGCAGAACTTCCATGTTTCACCACATTTCACTCCGCTGAACTTCCTCTCTCTGTCAGCACCAGGGTGTTGAGGCTGGGGTCCCCTCTAGCTCTCTCCACCTTAGAAGAGACTTTTCCAAGTATTTTGCTTTCCTAATTCTTGTTGCTTTCGGCATTGTGAAGAGTCACCCAGGCCACTGGATCTCGGCACTGATCAGTGTGTGAGGCTAAAGGAGGTACGCACACACTTTCGGAGTGAGACCGTGTGGTGGATGGACTACTAGAACTGAAAAGAACAGTCAATAAATCCAGTATTATTCCATTATGAGAACTGACCTCTCTTTGCCTTACCACCCACTCCTGACTCTTGGCTCCCTTTGGAGCGATGGAAGGATGCCCTTGCTTCCTGTGGAGGTTTCCGCTTTAGTGAGCCTCTGTCCCCACCTGCCCTAGTATGGCCGGCTCCATATGGAAGGTAAGTCACAGGTGCTGCTTCCAACTGAGCTGGTGGGGCTGGGACCGTAGGACCAGGGCACCTTCCTGGGTGCCAGTGCTGGGGCAGAGGGAGCGGGAGCTCTGCGTGTCTCCTTGCTCCTAGCTAAGAGGTCTCGGTGAACCCAGGGTTGGGGTAGATCTCAGGAAGGAAGTACTAGAATTAGTATTAGAGCTAGAAATTGAAAGATAATTTCATCCTCCTCCCCACCCCCAGGCCCAGAACCTAGGCTTCTTGGTTTCCAGGCACTACTCTGCTCTTTCTCAACTCCACACCTTTCCCTTAGTTCTGGGAAACGTAGCAGGGACTGCTTTCACATTAGAAGCAGTTTCAGACCCCTTCCTGTGGAAGCTTGAGGTCCAGGGAGCGAGAAGCAAAAGGGGAAGGGAGAAGTCTTTGCAGAAAGTGGTTGTCAGCCACTGCGGCCACCCCCTTTAAACGCAGCACTTCCCCTTGGGAAGGGGCCCTATTTCTTATCTCCTTCAGTCCCAAGGGCCTTTCACTTCCTGTTTCCCTCCTTCTCTGCCCTCATTCTGGGCTAACACACCACCAGGGTGGTTGGGTGTTCTGCGGACCAGAGCTGGGGGAGGAGGAAGGGCCACTACAGGTGTGCAGCTTGAAGACGGTCTGGCTCCACTCCCAGAGACGACAGGAAGCCCAGAGGTTCTGAACACTCAGTTTAATTTAAAACAGGCACAAGTGCAAACAATTCACAAAAATGTCTAGGGAAGATGGTTTTGTTTTTAAAACACTGACCCTTAAAAAAAAGTCCTTGCAATTTTTTTGCCCCAAAGCAGGCCACTAGGGAGCAGAGGAAATCTAAAAAATATTATCTAGATAGGATCCAGACACCTGAAGTTCCTCCCTGGAGTTCCCTGTCTCACAGCACCCCTGAAGCGGGGAGGAAGGAGACCAAGGATTCAGGTGTCTGGAGGCAGCCAGGGGCAGATGGTTCACACAAATGGGGCGCCCATTCCCTTGACATGATGGAACCCCAGGAGGTGGTTTACCTTCTCCCCCAGATAGGGTTCTGAGGAGGAGAACGGGTCCCTGATGACCTGGTTATAGACAAAGTTGAAAGGTAAAACAGTTCATTTCCTTACCATTCCTGTGTCTGGCCCTTACACTCCATGGTGCAGGAGAAACTCAGAAACCTGCCCCGCCAGGATGTTAGGCTCAACACAGGCCTCTTCACTGGTCAGGTAGAAACGTGGGACTTGAGAGGTGGGAAGCCAGGCCGAAACAGCAGGTCTCTTTAGGCTGGAACTTAGAGAGGGTGGGGCAGCCTTCTCGAAGCTGGCAGTGGGTGACCTGAAGGGACCTGGGCTGTTGGGGTGGCCTTCCTCCCCTTACACACACACACACACACACACACACTCCTTCCTCCCCTTACACACACACACACACTTTCTCACACACACACACTCTTTCCTTCCTCCCCTTACACTCTCTCTCTCTCTCTCTCTCTCTCTCTCTCTCACACACACACACACACACACACACACACACACACACACAATGTTCTCTCCATCCTGTAAAGTGAGACCACTTTTACCAGCAACCCCATTCCTTCTCTGTCACTTAGCGGATGCCCCCGCCTCCCGTGGCCTCTGAGCAGGCCGTGTGGGGACAGGCAGTGCAGGTGGCCAGGAAGCAGTGCGGTGGGACTCTGCCTTCAGGAGATCAGACACAACGGAGGCAGAGGGACTCAGGTAATAAAAACCTTCCCTGTGGCCCCCTTGAGACCCCAAGGTTTGAAGCTGGAGCTGAGAACAGCAAGCATTCGTGTGAAGACAGGCGGTCTGCCCTCTACAGTGGCCTGGGATGCCAGTGTACAACCACCTTTAAAAACCCACAGCAGCCTTTTCTGCTGTGTTGGCCACAGTGGCCAGGAGTACCAGTCTCTGCATTTCTTAGAAATATCCCTGTGCAAATAACAAAGGGTCATCCTGTAGAAGGGGTCTCCATCATCCCAAAGGCAACTGGGGACTCTGGGGAGGGAAAGGGACCAAGGGGGCAGGTCCGGCCTGGCCCGGTGGGCTGAGGGGCAGGAAGTGGGGGTGGGGCTTCACATTCAATCTTTGGAGAGAATACTGAGAGAATGAGGCAGGGAGGCCCTGCCGGCAGGCTGGCAGCCCAGTGTCCCCTGCCTATGGGCACAGGTGGCAGGCGCACTCAGGATGGGCTCAGCAGGTGGAGGTCTGCTTGCGGTAGAGCTGGATCAGGGGCACCAGGCACTCAGGCAGTCCCGTCTGCAGCAGGAAGGGGTGGTCCAAGAGCTCCTGAGCTGTGGCTCTTTCTTGGGGGTCCCGCACCAGCATCCGTTCCAGGAAGTCTCGAAGCACTGGGGAGACCTGTGGAGACAGGGCAGCAAGAGGAAGCCACAATATGCAGTCACTTTGGTGTGACCTGACTGCCTGGCCCTGCCATTGTTTGAACGTCTTGAGTTCTCTGGTTTCTTACTTCCTGGTGCCCTCTATCCCCCAATTCTCAAGGCTCTCAGCATTCAGGCTCTGCAGGTCTGTGCAAGGGGCATGAAACTGACATCAAGATGTCCAGCCTGGGTCTATCTCTGACCTGGGGCAAGTTGCAATTTTCTCTAGGCCTCAGTTTTCTCATCTGCAAAGTGGGCTAATGATAAAGTATGCTTGCCCCGTCTGCCACATAAGGCTTTAGTGGAGATTAAAAAAGAGGTCAGAGATAAGCAAGTGTTTTCAAAAATGAAAAAAGAACAAGGTGGGGCTGGTGCAGTGGTTCACGCCTGTAATCCTAGCACTCAGGGAGGATTGCTTGAGGTCAGAGGAGTTTGAAACCAGCCTGAGCAAGAGCAAGACCTTGTCTCTACTAAAAATAGAAAAATTAGCCGGGCATGGTGGCATGCACCTGTAGTCCCAGCTACGCAGGAGGATAGCTTGAACCCAGAAGTTTAAGGTTGCAGTGAGCTATGATGATGCCACTGTACTCTAGCCCAGACAACAGATTGACACTCTGTCTCCAAAAACCAAAAACCAAACCAAACCAAAACACAACAAAAAACTAAGGTGGGACCTGAAAAGGAAGATTTCTATGTTGCTCTGAGCCTTAGAGTCTAAGGCAAGGGCTTATCTTCATTCATTTTGAGCCATTATTTTGGGATAAGGCCGTCTTGGGCAGGAGGCTACATTCTCTGGGGAATTAGCCAACTGGAGATCTCCACTGTCTGCTAATCTTGGGGTTAGCAGTGCAGGCTCCAAGGAGCAGTTGTCTTGGAAGATGTTTCCTGTTGGTCCTCCCACCCAGCTGTGTTGCGGCCACAGTATTGCTATTTAGAGACTGGGCTTCAACCCTCTGGGACATTTCTTGCTCTGGCCACCAGATGGCAGTGCCACTTAGCAGCCCAGTGCTGACCTGCCAGCCGCAGGTGTCCACAGGTAAGGCCTGCAGGTCTGGTGTGGATTTGGCAGAAGAGGGTTAGCTGTCTGCACGTACACACATACATACTGGTTTTAAGGGGAAGGCTGAGGCTCAGCTGAGGTCAGGATGTCAATAATGGAGGACAAGCCGATCGCGGTGGTCATGGTGTGGCTCTCCTGACACATGGGGTGGAGGGGTTCGTGCTCGATTAAACTTGCCTGGATTCCTCCCCAGCCGGCAGGGATTGCTGGTGTCCCTGCTTTCCCTGCCCACAGGTGTCTGGGCCCCTGTCAAGTGCCTGCCGAGGAGCGACTCTGCTGCGGCTGCGAACTTGTTGGAGTGAACACGGGCGTTGTGCGTGGATGTGGCTCCACACTCAGGTTCGGGTTTTGTGTGGAGAAAGAGGCGCCTTTCCTGGGAGCCCAGACCCTCAGCTTCTGTGGAAGGGGGAGGCTGGGCCTGGCTGGGCGCCCAGGCTCTGGTCCTGTCGCCTTACGGGAATTGGGGTCTGTGGGCTCACCTCTTGTGTACCTACTGACCTTGTGAGAGTTTTTCAGCTTGGGTGGGGGGTTGTCCCGGAGCCTCTTCATGGCTTGCACTGGGGAGTCGCTGAAGTAGGGTGGCTCCCCATCCACCATCTCAATCACCATGATGCCCAGAGACCAGATGTCCACCTGCAGGAGGAGAACGTCCCTGACCACAATGCCACAGTCTGCCCCTTGGTAGCAGCTGGAGGGTAGGGAGGCTGGAGAGCTAGGGGAGCAGCTGGTTCCAGCTCTCCTTAGTGAGCCTGTCTCCTTCCTCCCCCGGTCACCTGCCCTGTGGCCATGAATGACCACTGCCTACAGGGACACAGCTGTCAGCCTCTCTGAGAAAGGCTGTCATATGTGGGAAGGCTGGCCACACCCCACTGTGCCCTTGAACCGGGGCAGCACTTGAAGGATCTGTCCCTGGTGGCAAAGTCACAGGTAGGAGCAGCGCCATCAAAAAGGGGGAAGGTATTGATTAAGTGGGAATCTGAGAATAGGGGCTGTCTTTGGTGAGGGCTCCGGAGAGGACCACAGGTGGAAGAGCTTCGTGTTCCCAAGCCTCTTTTGGGAGGCCTGGGGGATGGAGGGAACAGTTACCTCAGTGGCATACAAAGACCTGGAGATCACTTCAGGAGCCATCCAGTAAGGAGTCCCCACCAGGGACTTCCTCTTAGGGACGTCTTTGCTGATCTGAGCACAGAATCCAAAGTCCGAGAGCTTTACCTGGGGCCAAAAGGGGAGTGAGTGATGGAGCAGGAGGAGGGGTGCTGGGAGCAGGGAAGTGGGGGCGTGGCTGTGCCAGGGACAGGGAGCAGCCTACCCTGCCATCAAGGGTCAGCAGGATAGAGTCACTCTTGATGTCCCGGTGGATGACACCCTGGGCATGCAGGTACGCCAGGGCCTGCAGCACGGCTTCGCACACAGTGGCAATCTGCTCCTCGTTCAGCCTGGACAGGGAAGGCAGGGCATCCGATGGAAGAGAATGTTGGCTTTGGCAGGGCTGCCGGCTGGCTGGGCTGGGCGGAGTAGGAGTCCCTGATACCCGGCCCCATGGCTCCCGGGCAATCTGCTTGGCAGCCCAGTCAGGCCATAGTTCTGGCGAAAGCCGGGGCCTGAGTCTAGGCTGGAGACCACCCTTCCCTTCCCCATTTCCAAGACCCCTGGTTCTCAGTTGCCCCAAATAGGCAGGGGGCCCAGGATGATCGGACAGGCACCCCAAGTGCTGCCCCACTCCCCTGCCAGGGTGATGCCGAGGGCAGCCCACACCAGGCCCACACTCAGGGCCCGGCCCTCCCAGCTGCCCACCTGACTTGGGAGATGATGTCTGTGAGGGCCCCGCCCTGCAGGAACTCCATAAGCACCCACAGCTCCTCGCCCACCAGGTAGCTCTTGTACATCTCTACCACGTTGACGTGCTGGTAGTCCCGCATGATCACCACCTGGGGGAAGGCAGGCGGCCTGAGTGCCGGGCACGGTGCCCATGGGGCTTGGTCACCTGCTGCTCCTGCTCGCAGATGCCCAGCCTAGTTGTGTGCTCACTGCCCATCCCAAACACCCCCACCCGTGTCCCACCCTGTCCTCCCACCTCGTTAAAGAGCAGCTCCCTGCGCTGCTGCTTCCTGAGGTCCATCATCTTGACGGCCACCTGGCGGCCCGAGTGCTTCTCACGGGCCAGGCAGACGATGCCTGTGGAGCCCTCGCCAATCTTCACGTAGCTGTCCAGCAGCAGCCGGGGGTCACCCTGGTCCACCACCATCCTGAGTGCAGCCTTGAACTGCTCGTGCGTCACGACACCTGTGTCCTCACCAGCCAGGGCACCCTTGGTCACCATGGGGTCTTGGGGCAGGTACAGGTTGCTGGTGCTGATCTGGGCATGCCAGGTGCGGGGGGAGCCTGCCGGGGAAGACCGGCCTGGAAGTGGGCCGGCAGCCGGGCCTGTACGAAGGGACTTCTGGGGGCTGCTGGTATCCGAAGTGGTTAGAGGGCTGAAGGTCCCCACTGGCTGATCTGAGGGCAAAGACTGGGCCTTGGCCACCAGGCTTGGAGGGGAGTCTTTCTGTGGTGGTCGGAAAGAGAAGTTGGGCTGCAGGGACAGAGAAAGAAACAGGAAGGGGCATGGCTGTGGGAGCATTAGGAGCAAGCATCCCCGAGGCAGGAGGTTGCTGCTGTGACCTCTGGACACTGGCAGGGTCAGGCAGGGCATCAGACCAAACTGGGGAGGTGCTGTGAGCAAACATTTTCAAACAGAGCTGAAGCCCCCACTGCTCCTGGGTGAGCGGGCCAAACAGCAGCTCTTTCCATCACTCTGCTGGCCTGGGAGGACAGAGACGGCAGAGTCCCCGCAGGGTTCTGTGCTGGGTATTTCTTCCTGGGTAATGGAGAGCTGGGCCCCAGGGAGGCCACTGTAGGCAGAGTCTTCCCTCTGTGCCGAGGGGCTGCTCGGAGATTCTGGGTCGGAGGCGTTCTTCGCTCCCAAGTCTCCCACCTCAGGGCGCACGTGCGGAAGAGGGCCCGGGCAGTGGGGTGGGGGCTGAGAGAAGCTGTGGCTCAGCTCCCAGGACAGGAAAGCCACAGCTGGGGGCTGATGGGGAGTCTGTGTATCTCTGCTGGGAGGTTATGGAGAGGACCACAGAGCTATGTTACCATCTTGGGAGTTCTCAGGTGTTCCCCCTTGGGCTGGGATCTGGTACCAGAGAGATCTGGAAGCAGGAGCATAGGTCCAGCCAAGCCCAGGCCTGGAGGCCAGGGATGGGAAGTGGATTTCCGCTTCCTCCCAGGCACGAAACTCCTGGCTAAGGACCCCCCCAGCAAGGGAGAGAAGGCAGGGCGCCTATCTTCGTGGCTTCTGTAGGGAGGGAGGAGCCAAGTGCAGCCTGGGCCTCCAGGGAGCCCTGCTCAGGCCTAGCCCTGGGGTCTGCTCTGG
Organism: Indri indri; assembly: GCA_004363605.1. Classification (NCBI taxonomy): domain Eukaryota; kingdom Metazoa; phylum Chordata; class Mammalia; order Primates; family Indriidae; genus Indri; species Indri indri. Next base: position 66,651 of record RJWJ010004265.1, read on the forward strand.
TCTGTTCTGCCCTGCGATGAGCCTTAGGCAAGTTACCCTCTCAGAGCCCCAGTCCCCTCTACAAATGCGGGGGGCTGTGGACAGTGACCTGGAGAGCTAGATAAACTGCAGACTTCTAGGCTGCAGTTTATCAGGGTTCCTGGACTTTCATGTAGGAGGTCCCAGAACATACTTTGAGAAGCTCTGGATGAGTGGGCTCTGTGATTCCATGGCCTCAGGGAGCCTCTGGGAGGGCTGGGCTGGGGGAGGGGGGAGCATGGTCACTACTGAGTCTGTGATGCATGTCCTGGGAGCAGAGGTTCCACAAGAGGTCACTAGGTAGGGCTGGAAGGAGGCCAGGCTCACTGCGTCAATCACCCAAGCAGCCCCCAAAGTCCTGTAAAAAGGCTCAGGGCCCCGAGGAGGCTGCCTGCTGGTCCGCAAAGTTGAACTTAGAAAACCTGCTTTCCGAGCAGCCATCCATGTGGGGTGGGGCAGAACTTGGGGACCACCTAAAGCTCCGCTTGACGTTGCTGTAATAGCAACCTTGACCTCTCTCCACCCTGAAGTTCCTAAGGAAGTCCGTAAAATGATTTCCTTCGCCTTCTGGCCTCCGGGACTTCTGCATGGGCTATCTCTGCTCTGTGTGTGGGCATGGTGGGGGCGGGGGGTGTGAACCATGCACAGCAGGTGAGGTGGGGGTTCCCTCCCTCTCTCCATGGTCACGGCCCCTTTGGTGATGTGCTGTCCATGCTGGCCGAGCTCAGGGACAGAGCCTGTATCTGGGGGCTGGCAGAAGGGTGGGTCCAGTCAGGAGTCCAGCGCCAGCGTGGTCTGTGATGTGGGGTGAGGTGGCGGGGAGAGCCAGCTCGGTCTTCACCCTGGCCAGGTCTGGTCCCAAGTGGCCTTTCATAGGCCTTGCTGCCTGTCTCCACAAGGAGGGAGTTTTACTCAGTGTAGCCACAGCGAGGACCAGATGGAACTTGTTAAGCCACGCCAAGAAAGAGAAATGGGGGTGCAATGATGGAATTAATTAATTGTCACAGGCTCCGGATTAATTCTGGAGTTACTTGTGTGACTGAGACCTCTTGGGAAGGAAGCCACTAGAAGAGTCAAGCATACAGTTATAGTGGTGCCACATTCTGCCTCCTTTGGGCCATGGCTCTCCAGCTGTGGGCTTAGGGGGCTGTACCAAGTGTGCCCTTCTGACTCTAAGTGGAACACTTCTAAGCCTCCAAGCTCCTAACAAACTGTCCTGCCTCTTTGGCCGGCCTGCCCCTACTCCTGGTCTTCCTGCACTCTTTGGCCAAAGTGACTGACTCTAGGCCATGTTGCATGGGACTGGGTACAGGAGCCCTGGGGCCTGTACTCGAACCCTCGTGCAACCACGGCCTTGGTGGCCTGACCTCCCAGGGTGCCAGTGCATAGACTGCTGCTATGGAAGCTGCTGCAAGTGTCCAGAGTCAACCCCTAGGATGTGCCCAGTGTGGAGGGCTGCTGGCGTAGTTTTGGGCCTGGGGGAGCTAGAGGGGGAGGGGGAGGAAGCCTGATGCTCCCCATCTGTGTTGGAATTTGTTCAAAGTGGTGGTTTAATGGGGGCTCAAGGGATATTTGGCAATGTCTGGAGGCATTTTTGGTTGTCGCAACTAAGGGTACTACTAGCATTTAGTAGGTATAGGCCAGGGATGCTACTGCCATGCACAGGAGAGCCCCCACAGCAAAGGACTGTCTGCTCCAAATGTCAATAGCGCAGAGGTTGAGAAGCCCCAGGCTAGAGCAGCTCAGAGGAAGTCTCGGCCCGCTTTTTAGAGGCCTAGCTTGAGAATATGTATCTAGAAAGGTATGTCTGAGGTGCCTAGAGGGAAACTAGTCCCCTGGATTTGGAACTGTGGTATCTCCAAGCCCAAGACAACCACCACCTGCTTCCATAGGTGTGGGGGACACCCCAGCACACCCAGCAGCAGCTCCCCAAGGTAGGTACACAGTAAAGTGTGCAGGGTGGACGGGCCTGTTCCCCTGCTGTGGGGTGCCGGCAGGAGCCCAGAAAGATGCTCACCAGTGCCCAGCCCAATGTTGACACCTCTTTCTCCAAATCCCTGAAGCCCACCCAGCAGGACTCCCAAGAGGCAGAGGGGGACCAAGCTCCGATTCTCACCCCCTAGTGCTGTGCTCTGCCCTGCTCCCACCTTAGTTTTCTGGGGGATGTCTCCCCAGGGGCACAGCTTTTGAGGCCCCTCAGCTCACAGATACTCAAGTTCGTCACCCAGACACATCAAGGTATACCCCATGGGGGATCCCAGAACACTGTCCTTTGTCTCAGTGGGGGGCTGGAGTGTACAAAACCCAGAACCTTCCCGGGGTACCTCAGCTGGCAGTGACCTAGAAAGGCTGTAGGTCCAGGCCATCCCCCAATCCCCCTAGCCCTGTTCGGGTTGGACCACACTCACCCCATCGCTGACAGGTAAGACCCAGGCTTGTTCTTGAAGCCATCCCAGGAGGGAAAGGAGGCTCCATTACTGATGCCACTGTCAGCAGCTGTTTCTTAGCCTGCCTTAAAACCTCAGGAAGGAGCTGGAGAACTGGCTGCCATGATTAGAAAGCCTTTGTAAGCAAGAGCAAGAGGGCCCGGGACGGACAGGCAGCCCGGACAGAGCGCCCTCTCCCACCTTCCTTCTCTGACTGCCTCACAAGGCCTGGGGCTGTCTCAGCCTTTCTGAGTCAGTCTTCTCATCTGCCAAATGGGAAAGGATGTTACGTCACGGTGGACAGGATGTTGTAGGGCCTCTAAGAGGCGGAAACATGCTCCAATCTGCCTGCCAAGAAACGTCACCATATTTCTCACAAGAAAAGCATGCATTTGAGGCTGTCGCACATGCCAAAAGTTGGCCCTCCTGCTGCTCCCAGGCAAATTCAATCTTCCAGCCTTCCATATGGCCACACACTCGGGAACAAATGACAGAAATGTGAAAGAAAATGACTGCCATGATGAAAAGGAAAAAGAGAGAGAGAGAGAGGGAGGGAGGGAGGGAGGGAAGGAGGGAGGGAGGGAGGAAGAAGCCAATCTCACCAGGAAAAGGGCTCCCATGCACACTTCTGTCACCTGAGGGAGCAGCAGTCCAGGGAGCTGCTTTGCAAGTGCTCAGGGGGTGCTGGGGAGAGGGAGGGGTAGAGCACCCCCCCTTTGGAGGACGCGGGCTGAGCTGGTTCAGTGTCGAACCCTCGGCTGAGGCTCGATCATTTTGGTCCTTCACTTTCTCCCCCTCCTGATGCTGTAAGTGGGGAAGGCCAGGCAGGGCCTGAGTCCTTGACACCGGTTCCCCAGTGGATGCCTGCCAGGCCAGGGTCCCTGTACTCCTGAGTGTGGCCCCAGAGGGAAGCCCCAGCCCAACTTACCTTGCTCTGCGGTGGAGGGCCTGGCTTGCTGCTGCTCGGAGGGGCCGTGGCAGGAGTGGACAGGAACATGCTTCGGAACAGTCTGCGCTTAAGGCTGCTCTCCTGGGTCTTAGGGCTAGGGCTGCCCTCCCCACCTGGCCTGCCTGTGGCCGAGCCCACCAGGCAGGACTGTGGCCGGACCTCCTCTGAGCCATGCTTGGCAGCCTTCATCCCACGCCTACCCGTGGCCATGGGGGGTGAGGTGCCTGGTGGGGAACTCTGCAGGCAGGCACCCAGCTGTAGGCAGCGCTGCGAGGTCCCCTGGAACTCGGCAGGGCCCAGGGACTGGGCCTTCATGGCCAGCCCATTGGGCAGGACCCATGGGCTCTGTGGCTCGGGCCACGGCGTCTGCTTGTGACCTGCTGGTGTGCCCCCGCTGCAGCTGAGGTAGAGACTGTGGGGGTCAGTGCGCTCAGACTGGGGGCTCTGGAGGTACATGTCTGGGTCGGTGGCCCACTGCTCATCCCCCAGCAGCCCCAGGGACTGTGCCCGCCGCCGGCTGGTGGGGCTGCGGCTACGCAGGGTGTTGGAGCTGATGACCGACAACTTCTGGATGTCATTGAGCAGCCCTGAGATGTAGCCGTCCACGGGCACTGAGCTGCCCCTCACCACTGTCTGTAGGGGGGACAGAAGAGTGTGGGTGAGCAGCCTGATCATGGCAGGGAGGGGTGGCCCAGAGACCAGGGCCAGAGAGCATCATCAGGGACCTTGGGGAGGAACGCCTAAGGTCCTCCCTTGTACCCACTCATTAATTCTTCAGCCATTTCCAAGGGCCCATGGTGGGTCAGGCCTGTGCTGGTACAGGGAACAGGGATGCAGGGAGGAGGCTGCCTGTCAGCAGGGCAGACGGCTGAGTACCATGGGGTACGATCCCACACGCCCAGCAGTGTGGGTGACTGTGCCTGGGGAGCCACAGAGCACTGGGGCAGGGCTCCATCCTCCAGCTCTACCTGTGGCCTTCGGGGAGATGTCTGAGGAGCCAGAGACCAGGCCAGGGGTCTCCTCCACACACACTGGCTTTGTGGTCTCCAAACCCTGACAGGGCCCTTGACCCTAACTCCTACCAGGCTCTTGGGTCTACCTGTCTTGACCCATACAACTCAATTCCTCTGGTCTGGGAGAGCCCTGGCCCCTTTGGGGTGACAGGTCTAAATGTTGCATGGGACATATACTAAAAGACTACTCATTGTTATCTGACACTCAGCTTTAATTGGGCATTTTATATTTTGATTTGCTAAATCTGGCAACCCTACTATGCTGCAGAGAGGGTCTCCCCAAGCTCCGCCTCCCCAGGCCACCCAGGGAGAGCATGGCAGAATAATTAGCAGGGAATTAGAACAGTGGCTAACTGATAGCTCACAACTGGGCGGTTCCTCCAGGAGCCTTAGGGGTCTGGCGAGGCATGTTTTCTGTGGCGCAGGAGGGGCTGAACTTGGCCCTGCCATCCCCACCTGCCCCTCTTACCTTCATGGGCTGGAGCTGCACCCGTGTGATGCGCGAAGGGTCCACCACGGGCTTGGGGCGCCGCAGTGTGTCCAGGATGTTCTGCCATTGTGGGGGGAGGCCCACAAACTTGCCTTCTTTGGGGTCAAAGGAGGTATGGACGCGGTGCTGGAAGTTCTGTGGGGCTGAGATCTCAGGGCGTTTCTTCTTTTTCTTGCGGAACATGGTGCCTGTGAGGGGAGGGGAGGGTTGAGCTGGGCTTTGGCCCAGGAACCCCAGGGTGGCTGTGGGCAGTGCTGGGGTACCAGGCTCGGGGTCCCCCAGAACAGCTCCGCTGTCCCCCACCTGGGGCTTCCTTTCACCCCATCCCTGCTTCCTCAGGGAAATGGCTGGCTCCCAGCAGAACAGTCCCAGAAACAAAAAAGTGCCATAAATAAGCCAACGCAGACTATAAACACGGAAAAGAGGTGTCTGTCTGCTTGTCTGTGCCAAGTCCCCTGCTGAGCAGGCAGACTCTGGGGGTGTGTTTTTATAAAATCCGAAGCCCATTACAAATATCATTCCACTGTCAAAGAATTAAAACGGGAGAAAGAGGAAGAAAGCTAGCAAACTTGTTTTATGAAGCGAATATGACCTTGATTCTTAAACCAGATAAGAAGAGTACAACAAAAGGAAAATTTTAACCAATCTCACTTATGACCATAAATGTGAAAATCCAAGACAAAACCAGCAAATTGAATCCGACAGTATGTTAAAGTTTTTTGTTTGTTTTTTGTCTTTTATCACAATCAAATCAGGTTTGTCCCAGGATGGTTCAACAACAGAAAACTTGTTAAAGTGATACACGATATTAATAAAAAACCAACCAGCTGATTCACAGACATGTTGCCCAGGGTGGGACCGTGTATCACAGGACCAGGGAACCCTCAAAGGGTCTTCATGGTCACCAGGTGCTTTGCCTCAATTCAGAAAGGCCCTGAGCCAAGGGGACAGCCTGGGGTGGGTGAGGGGCAGCTATCTTAGGGGCAAAGCTCTCCAGAGAAGGCAGAGACCACCCCCTCCCCCCGCCAACCAGCCTTGGGACCCTTCCTTCTGGTCTTGGCACCCTGATTGTACAAAACATCGCTTTGTAGTCACACACACATCCCTCACCTTGCTGATTGTGGCTTTGCCTAAGGTCCTGCTGAGCTCCGTTAACAGTTAGGAGTGACGTGGGCTTGACTGGATCTGAGAGAGGGAAACTGAGTCCTGGGAGGGAAAGTGACTCTTCCAAAGGGCCGCTCTAGTCTCTCCTTCAGGGCAGCCCAGGGCCTGGAACCACCCGCTGATGGAAGATAGGTCAGGGGTGCCCACTTGAATGCTTTTGGATCTGAAGACGCTCAAAACAGCTCAGTGGGTTCTTACGTCACCTGGAAAAGTCAATTCCAGGTTTCAAGAAACAAACTGAGACATGTTTCTTGAACTGAATGCCCGGATTACTCATCCATCCAAAGCTCTGGAAAGCAGGGCTGGCACATTCTCTTTTGGCTTCTGCTCAGGAAACAGCATTTTCCTGGTCATTTTAGTAGGTTCTGGAGGACGTAAAAATGTGAAATGTGCCTCCCACAGATCTGGGAGGCAGCTGGTGCCCACTCGGAAAGGCAGGGGCCCCAGACCAGCCACCGCTTCCACACTAGGATGTCGCCACGTGTGAGTCCACCTGAATCCATGCCATGCCTCTTGGGCTGTCAGCCACTTTGCTGGACCTTAAGGGTCAGGAGTCTGTCAAACACCCTAAAGGCAGAGCCACCATGTGCAGGACCCCTACAGGCCAAGCACTTTGAAATGACACACTTGTCTGAGTTGCAGGTGAGTTGTAGGGAGTCTCCCATCAATTTGGAGAGACTTTGAACAAGTTACGGAAACCATTTGAGCCAGTGGAGTTAATGAAAGACAGCTCACAGGGCTTGGAGAGTAAGAGGTAAGCAGAGTCCCAGTAAAAGGAGGCTGCTTCTCTGGCAGTGTTACCTCTCTTTGCGTCCCTGTCTTAAAGCTCAGGGCCCTCCAGACACAGGCACTTGGGCAGATACAAGTCTGGGAGTAATGCCAAACTCCTTTCCTCTCAGATTTACCTGTCAAGGAGTCATGCTTGATTTCAGGGTTCTGGGATCTGGGGATCTCACCATACCTCCATTATGTAGACTCTTCATGGTTTGGTAAAATTTGACTTCTTCCCTCTCAGCCTTTCTCTTTTGCTACAGAAGAGTCTTCACTCAGCAGGTCTTTCCTCCCAGCCTGTTAGACAGGCCCTCTGTCCCTGGGTTAGTTTAGCTGACTGTTTCACCCTCCTCCCTAGCTCCCTGAAGTCTTCTGGAGGGGCAGGGACGCACCCTAGAGCTTCGGAAGAGCTGCTAATACTCGTTTCCCCCAGAACATCCCTCTCCCCCACTCTCCCCACAACCCCAGTGCTCAGCTTTTGCTGCAGGAACAAAGGAGGAGGGCATCTTTAGCAGATGGTCTAAATGACTCTGGGACCCCCTCCTGAGTCCACGCTAACAGTGATTCCAGGATGGACAGCCCGGAGTCCTAGGGTCCAGGGCGCGTGGTGGTGAGGGCGGAAGCAGGCAGAAGCAATGGGCTGAATTCAGGCTTTGGAGGTGGGAGCAGTAGGGATGTAGAAACCAGAGGCAGTCGCTTAGGTAATGGGAAATCAGCAACACAAAGGGAGGCTGCCTAAGGAGGGGTGACCCAGCCCAGGTCAGAAAGGAGCAGGTCCGAACTCCCATCCATGCTCATCAGCAGTGAGATGGCACCTGTGAATAGCCACTGCGCTCTAGCCTGTGAGCGCAGCAAGACCCTGTCTCTAAAAAAATAATAATAAAAAATTTAAAAAATAAAAGGAGGCTCTAGGACTCAACTGTAATGTGGTAAGGCCAACACTGCTTGGGACAACATGATTGTGTGAGTAGAATATCCTGAAGAATCTACCTACAAACTATTGGGATTATGTGAGTAAATTTAGAAGGTCCCTGTTTCAAGATCAATATTTAAAAAATTAATTGAATTTCTACATATCAATAACAAATAAAAAAATGAAATTTTTATAAAGATACCATTTACCGTTTTATATTAAAAATACCAAATAATTGGAAAAAATAGGATGGACAGAAAAAATATCAAATACCTAGGAATAAATCTAATAAACAATGTACAGGGTCTTTACATTGAAAAACACAAAACATTATTAAAAGTATTAAAGAATATTCATAGACTGGAAGATTCAATACTGTAAAGGTGTCAATTATTCCCAAATTAACCCACAGATTGTTTCGATCTCAATTAAAATCCCAGCATATTTTTTTTTGGTAGAAATTGACAGGCTGATTCTAAATGTATAGAGAAACCAGGTATAAAGAACAAGGAATGGCCAAGATAATCTTAAAGAACAAAGGTGGAGGATTATAAGTAGATGTCAAAATTTATTATAAAGCTACGATAATTAATATAGTGTGAACTTGGCACAAGGATTGACAAATAGACCAAGAAATCTTCCACAGAAGAGAGAATCCAGAAATAGACCCACTCATATGAGATCACTTGATTTATGACAAAGGTGGCACTGCAGTGTGGTTGGGGAATGGGTGATCTTTTTAGTAAATGCAGCTGAAGCAATTAGATATCCATACAGGAAAAAATGAGCCCTGAGAAATGAGTTTGTATCATACCCCCAAATTAATTCGAGATAGATCATAGATCTGAATGTAAAAGGTAATAGAATAAAGCTGGTGGGAGAGACAGGGGTGGGGGTGGGGTCCATAGCCTGGCTGTCCCCTTCCCCAGGTGCGGTGTGTGACTTCACAGGCCTAAGCTTGGTGGGCTGTCCTGGAGCCTGACCTGCTGGGGCCAAAACCTGTCCACGCCCATGGATCCCAGAGACGAATTAAACTATCGAGGTTTTCTTTGCCCAAAGCAGAATTCTTGATGTATAGTTAGGAGTAGTGGGTTATTTCTAAAGATCCCACCTATACTAATTTGTCCGCACAGTGTGAATGCAGCGGATACTTGAAGGAAATACATCAAAATATTAATTGTTGTGTTTGACTGGTGGGACTAGATGTGATTTCCTTCTACCCAATCTTTCTGCTCTTCTAAATTTTCCTTAGAGAAAATGGGTTGCTTTTCTAAAAAAAATAAAATATTTTTAAATAAAGAGTGATCCATGGAGACTGAGTGCCTAAGAGACGTTCACCCTCCCACTACCTAGTGATCCCCAGTCACCGGGAGTGAATCACCCAGGACACAAACATCCCCTGAATCTCTCAGGTCACACCCACCTGTGCAGCCAGGGCCCCTCCATTTGCCATTTCTAGGGCTCTCTTTTCCACCCCAGTTTCCAAGGGCCCTGGGGCTGAGGGAGGGTGGTTGCTGTATCAGCCTTGAGGCCGTTAAGTTAAATCAAACAGGCCATGGCGACCTTTGATGTTGCCATCCCTAATGTCTCCACCTCCGTGTCCACACTCCATTCATCTAGCAGAGGAGCTTTCCTCAAAGAAGACACCCCTGAGGAGTATGGAAGGAAGATGATTTTCCCTCAGAGAGCCAGTCCCTGCCTTTCCTTCCGCCTAGCCTGGAGGAAATGATGTTGGCCTCACGCCCTGACTTGGAAATGGGCGGAGGCAGGGCGGTGGCTCAGGCGGCCCCCACAGCCCCTGGCCCCTTGGCTGACACCCACCACAGCATGCTGGGGGGAGGCTGCCCTGAGAGTTCTTCCCCAGGCTGGAAATGCACTGTTGTGTTTGCGGAATGCTGGGAGCTTTCCTCTTCTGAATGTCTGCACACTTCTCCTTTGGGCTGGCCGACCGGATCAAGAGGGTGCCCAGTGCTGGGAGGGAAGGGTCCAGCCTGAACCAGTTTAAGAGGGAAACTCCCCTGACGCAGAGCCTGGCAGGTGGGGGCCGGACAGTTCCTGGCAGAGGAAGTGCTGCCACCCCCAGTAAACCCGAGGGCAGAGCTGGTGGGGGAGTTCAGGGAACCATGGGCCTGGGGTCACTGGAGAGGGGACCACAGTGTCAGAGGAGCAGAAGCCTCAGAGACAGAAAGGGAGTATCTTTTCTTAAGCATCTGTTACGTGCTAGGCCCTTTCCAAGGATTAGCTCATTTAATTCCCACAGCAACCTTGAGGGGTAGGAATTATTATTATCCACAAATCCAGATGAGGCTCAAAGAGGCTAAATAGCTTGCCCAAGGACACAGACCCTGGAAATGACCGAGTTGGGGTTTGGACCCAGATCTGCTTCCCAAGCCTCTGCTCCATCCACTGTGCCCACCTGGAGGGAGTGGGGTTGCTGTTACTCTCCTTCCCTGGAGGGCTTTACGGACAGGAATGGGGGCTGGGTGGCTGATGTAGGCTCCTGGGGTATGTGTGAAGGGAGGCAGGGACCAGGGTCAGCTCCCTTGACCCTCAACCCACCAAGACGGCTAAGTTCTCTCCTGGGCCAGGGGAGACTGGGGCTGTCCTAACTTGCAGGCTGACCCTTAGTTTGTATGGAACCAGGTGGTTTTTTTTGTCCAAGAAGGGGTGAGTAAAATGTTTCAAAGAGGTCATGTTGGGGGCTGCAATGGTCAGGCCTGGCATAGATGAAAAGCTACAGAAACCACAGGAGAGTACTCTCTCTGGCACGGGATGCAGCCAGAGCCCCTCTGTAGGGTATTGGCCTGAAGCCTGGCAACCTGTAGGCTTGGCTCAAGGAGTCCTGGGAAGGTTTTGTGGTGGAGGCTGCTGTTCCACAGTGACAAGAGGGCTCTGGCATCATGGCTTGGCTGGTCTAGTGTTCACAACAGGGACCAGAAAAGCAGCTGCAGTATGGGTGGGCCACCCT
>RJWJ010004266.1:0-77361 GCA_004363605.1 Indri indri
CATTTCAGGCTACCCCTCTGCCAAACAGACGCTGGAACTAGCTGTGGAATGGCAGAATTGGAGGTGAGATAAATGCCCCTAAATAAACAAATTCTCTTCCTCCCTTTGTTGTTGGAACATTTCCACTGGAAGGTGGATTTCAAAACTACAGCCAAGGGAATACTTTGTCATCTGCAGTTTAATTCTTCCTTAAACCAGTGACTAAAACTTTCCATTCCCTCTCGAGACAGCCAGAACGTGGGCATGACCCACCACAAGGTGTCCCAAAGGCATGATGTATAGTCTGTAAGTTAATAATTTAACATAGGCAAGTCTTTCAAAATAAATCATTTACAACTGTTGATGTTGTATTAAAGAATAAATAAGAACATCTTAGGCACATTAACTTTGGGGCTCTCCTTTTTGTCCTAGGATATATTTCTTCCCCATTTAACATTCATTTATTCTAACTTCCATTCTTAGATCCCTAGAATTAAAATGTCTAGCCTTCTTTTGCTCAGAACACAAAGTAATAATTATTCTACTTTGTTTCCACAGTAGCAGCCCGTGTCTCATATTTGCACACTCTTATTTCTAAACATCATTTAAATGCAACAGAGAGAAAATAGAGTAATGCAAGAGGATCAGATAGGAATCCAAGTCCAGTCACTCCCTGAATAAGACATTTTCTCTCAACAATTCAGAGGCTCTTGATATTTGTACTTTCCCATATAATGTGATTTATATGCAGGAGGAACAGTCTGCTTATTAGGAATTAATTGTCTGTGTGTTCACTCTTATTGAAACTAACCTCCAAGAAGCCTGGCATACTGCCAGGGACCCCAAGCTCTGGGGTTGACACTCAGCATCGGGGACATTTGCAGCAGTTTTCCTGCTTGAAAGCTCTCTTTGCTGTGAGTGCTACAACATGAGAGGCCATCCAGGCCCTGAGCAACGCACGTAGATGACGAGCTCTTCCAATGAAGTCACCCCACTAACACTTCGAGGGCATCTGCTTTGCAGTTATGCACATCAAATAAGCTTGAGAGCAAAAGCACAGCTACCCTGGCCCAGTCCTGCATTGTGAGACCCTTGCGGGCAAGTTTTGAATCTAGTAATGTGATAATCTGTGCTTCCAAGGATCAGCCCCTGTCTAGTCAATTTGGGCATTTTAAGAAAGTTCTATTATTAGGCTCATAAAAACTCTTTTAGCTTAATTAATTTGATCCAGGTAACTTGTATCTAAAGCCTGAACACAAAAGAAAATTAAAATATGCCCCAAAGTAATGTCCTCTTCCATCCCTGTTGGGCAGATTAAAGAAATTTGGGCATTATCATGAAAGAAGTAGCCATTTAGATTTTAATCAGAGCAGTGACTGAATCCCTACCATGCACTAGGGAAAACTGAGGACAGTTTCTCCTCCAAAAAAAGTTGGAAATCTCTGTTGAAAATGTCTACAGGATCACTGTGGAGGGTGACAATAAATCCATGATATTGCAACACATACACCTACTCTTCTCTCAACACACACTAAACACTTAACTGTCTTCATCCCTCACATCTGAATAGTCCTTGACAGTATACAAATAGCTTTTACATGTGTGGACACTCAGATACAGACAAGTTAAGTCACCGTCCCAGGTCATGCAGTTAATTACTGCCCAAGCCAGGACTGTAACTTCCAGGGCGCTGGCTCCTAGCCACTATCTGGGGGTTACTTCATTACCAGGTTGATTGGTACTCATGTGCCTCGTGGTAAAGTGAGATTTTCAGAGAGAAGAGAAGCACAAAACAATTTTTTTTAAATGCTCTGGTGTTTATTCCCAGGATTATTCTCTTTAAACATGGCTTACATTTATTGTTTTGGGACTTTTTGATAAAGGCCATTCTCACTGGAGATAAGTGATATCTCATTGTGGTTTTGATTTGCATTTCCCTGATGATTAGAGACATTGATCATTTTTTCATATGTTTGTTAGCCATTAGTCTATCTTCTTATGAAAAGTTTCTGTTCATGTCCTTTGCCCACTGTTTGATAGGGTTGTTTGATTTTTTTCTTGCTGATTTTCCCGAGTTCTAAATAAATTCTAGTTATCAACCCTTTATCGATGTGTAACATGTGAATATTTTCTTCCATTCTGCAGGTTGTCTGTTTGCTCTCGATACTTTCCTTGGCTGTGCAGAGCTTTTTAATTTGATCAGGTCCCATTTATTTATTTTTGTTGTTGCTGTGATTGCCTTTGGGGTCTTCTTCATAAATTCTTTGCCTAGGCCAATGTCTGTAAGAGTTTTTCCAACATTTTCTTGTATAATTCTCATAGTGTCATGCCTTAGGTTTAAGTCAGTTATCCACCTTGAGTTGAGTTGGCATGGATGCAGAGAGATAGGAGCACTCACACACTGCTGGTGGGACTGCAAACTAGTGCAAGCTCTGTGGAAAGCAATATGGAGATACCTCAAAGAGACACAAGTAGAACTACCATTTGATCCAGCAATCCCGTTACTGAGCATCTACCCAAAAGAACAAAAGACATTCTGTAAAAAAGACATCTGCGCTGGAATGTTTATAGCAGCACAATTCACAATTGCAAAGATGTGGAAACAATCCAAGTGCCCATCAATACATGAGTGGATTAATAAAATGTGGTATATGCATACCGTAGAGTTCTACTCAGCCACAAAAAACAATGGTGATCTAGCACCTCTTGTATTATCCTGGATACAGCTAGAGCCCATTCTACTTAGTGAAGTATCACAAGAATGGAAAAACAAGCGCCACATGTACTCACCAGCAAATTAGTATTAACTGATCAACATTTATGTGCACATATAGTAGTAACATTCATTGGGTGTCGGGCAGATGGGAGGGGAAAGGAGGGGATGGGTATATTCACACCTAATGGGTGCTGTGCTTACCATCTTGGGGATGGACACGCTTCAAGCTCTGGCTCGGGTGGGGCAAAGGAAATATATGTAACCTAAACATTTCTACCCTGAAATATGCTGAAATAAAAAAAAATTTAAAAACAAAACAAAAAAAACCCACGGCTCTGGGAAACGTTTTTTAAAATTTTTCGTATCTCTACCATTTCAAGTATTGGCAAGAATCAGAAAGAATTTTAAAAGACTGGAAGTTCTTAGCTGTGTGCAATAGAACACCTGGAAAGAAAAAGGCCCAGCGCAGTCTCCCGCTCCCTCCCCCCTTCCCCTTCCCTCTCCCCACCTGTCTCTCTTCCCTCCCTCTCCCCCTCCATTCAGGTAGCTGAGGCAGTTTGGGAGAGGCGATAAGCCAGCAGACTTTTAAGGGCCTTTCACATTTCCCTTCCAATGAATTTAAGTAAAACGGCTGTCTTTGTGACTTATGACCCACAGAGTCACCTGCTAATGCTGCCTGCCAGGCAGAGGCTCTTTAGTGAATGCAAAGTGCAGAGGCTGGAATTAACAGATACTTTGTATTACCAAGAGATGGATCACTTGGTGACATGGAGTTTCCATCTGCAAAGCTTAACACTTAACACCTTAATGGAAGGGAGGTATCAATCAGTAAGCAAACATTTTTTGTGCACCTACCAAGTGCTTAGCCCTGTGCGTGCGGACAGCCAGCAAGAATAACGACAGCGTAGCTGCTGCGCAGGCCCTGCTCAGCCCCAGCCTATGTGCTTACTGTGTGCCCTTGGCAAGGTGTTTCATCTTTCCAAGCATTGTTTCTTCACCCTTAAAATGGAAACAAAAATAGTACCTCCCTTAAAGTGTTGTTGGGAGGATCACATGAGACATTGTAATTCACGTAAGAGCAATTCTTCAGTACATGGCATGCTATAAGGACCTGATACATGTCAATGGTTGTCATTATCTTTTTACCAGTTTTTTTGAGATCTCATACAGGCTATGGGACAGGGACCAGGGTAGGTATCTGTAAGAGTCTCAGAATAATGAAGCCCCATCCTAGTCCCTCTGAAATGGGTACAATTAGTTTCTGAACATCAAGTTTCACTGTCCTAGATGCTTCTGGGGAGATCTTGAGGGGGCAAGTGTTCATAACTTTTGTAACTTTAACACAGAACTTATTATCACAATGGCCTCAAGCATTAGGGCTTAAATGCTGGATTGCCTTCTTTTACTCACATGGAAAATTGCATTTTCTATTTTTGGGAGGAGTCCCAGGGCCAGAGGGAAAGAAAGTTGTTCACCTGGTGGGAAGGAAACAATGCTTTATAAGAAGTTCCCTCCTCCATCCCCCAAGTAGTTACAAGCAGAGTTCAGATGCCAGCTCTGCCACTTCTGGTGGAAAGCAGGAGCCCTGAGCAAGTTATTCGTGCCCTCTGAGCTCATTTTCCTTCTGAAAAACAGGCTTGATATTACCTGGCTTGAAGTGTTGTTGTAAGGATTAGGGATAATATATAACGTAAACATATGACACTCTAGTCTCGGGTGCATATCCAGTGGGAAATGTATGCAGGAGCACTCACTGCAGTGCTGTGTCTGGCAGAAACCAGAAACAACCCAAATGTCCAACTACAGCAGAGTAGATAAAGAGATTGTGGTAGGTGGACGTGGTGGTGCGCACCTGTAGGCCCAGCTACTTGGGAGACTGAGGTGGGAGGATCACTTGAGCCCAAGAGTTCAAAGTTGCAGTGAGCTATGATCACACTACTGCTCTCTAGCCTGGGTGATAGAGCAAGCCTCTGTCTCTTGAGAGAGAGAGAGAGAGAGAGAGAGAGAGAGAGAGAGAGATTGTGGTATATTCACACAATGGAATACTACACAGCAATGAGAATGAACAAGTGGTGATGCTATACTCTACAAAGAGGATTGATCACATAAACATAATTTTGATAGAAATAAGTCAGACATGAAAGAGTATATACTGTTTTATTCCATTTATATAAAGTTCAAAATTAAGCAAACTAATCCATGATGTTAGAAGTCAAAACACCAGTTACCTTTGGGTAATGACTGACAGGGACACGAGGGGAGACTCTGGGATTCTGGTCAGGTGCTGTTCGTTGATGTGCGAGCTGGCCACACACGTGTGTTCACTTTGAAAGCACATAGAGCTGTACATTTATAATTTGTGTGTGCGTGTGTAAACACATACAGGTGTGTTATAGTTAGAAAGGTTACATAAAAAGCATGCATAGAACCACCTGTGGTCTCCAGGGTACCCAATTTTATTGCTCTCTATGTGCCAGACACTGTCCTGGGGGAGAGGTGAGTAGACGCAGCTGCGAATACAGAGACTAGTAAGAAGACAGAACATCTGCCCTCAAGGAGATCACAGCTCTGAGGGAAGACAGATGGGCAAACAACAATGACGAAGCCTTAAAGTGCTCTGATGCAGATTTGAGCAGATTCCTGTGGGAACCCAGAGGGACAGAGGAGGTAACATTTGAGCTGGGTCTTAAAGGATAAGCCAATAAATAAGGCAAGAGCACTCCAGGCAGAGAGAGAACCACATGTGTAAACGCAGACTTGGGGAGGGGGCCGCAGGGGCTAAGAAGGGGCAAGAGTTGATGAGCAGGGAGAGAGAAGCTAGAACCTGGTGTTTATGTTTTAAGTCCTCCTGTCCCAGGCTAAGGTTAATGGACTCTACCCTGCAGGGCACCACAGGGAGCCACCAAAGGGTCTTTATGCAGCAGAGACCTCTGAAAGCAACCCCCATCACATCAACTAGTCTTACAGATAAACTGTCCTGTCCAGCAAAGGCCAGCCCCTCCTCCCCTCCGCCAGACCCCCTCCCTCTCACCCTCTCAAGAACATGGCTCTAGCCATGCCCCCTCCCTCTCCTGCATTAACTTTCTCTCCACGGGACCTTTCCACTAGCACGCAGACGCAAAATGATTTCTCACATGGTTTTAAAAAGTGCTTTCAACCTCATTTCCTCCTCCAGCTATCACTTTACTGCTCTCTCTTTACAGCCAAACTCCTCAAAATATTGTTAATTCTTGCAGCTTCCAATTTCTGTCCTCCTGTACTCTATACAACGCACTTCAACTCAGCTTTCGCCCCCAGACCTCCATCAAAACAATGACCTCCATGTTACTAAACCCAGTGGTCAGTTCTCTTGCCTTTGTCTTCCTTGAGCTATCAGCAGCATTTGACCTTGATTTATTTTTCTCCATAGCACCTCTCACTATTCTAACATACTTTATACTTTACTGACTTATCTTGTTTATTGTCTGTATTCTGTCTCTCCACAGCAAAGTAAGTTCTAGGCGGGCAGGAATCTTGGCTGTTTCAGCCATTGCTATACCCACAGGGTCTAGAACAGTGCCTGGCAGATAGCAAGTGAACGGGAGTGATATGATCAGACCTGTCATTTGGGAAGATCATCTGTGGCTGTGGGGTGAATGGATTAGTGTGGAAAGACTGGGAGCAGCTAGAACACTGTTTCAGTGATACAGATGAGATGCAACGAGATTTGAACTAGGAACTTAGGAGTAGGGATCAAGAGAAGAGAGTCAAGAAATATTCCAGAAACAAATCAGGCAATTATAAGTAACAGATTAAGTGAGGAGAGGGAAGCATGTAGCATGACTTCTGAATGCATCTCTGGCTTGGAGGACTGAGGGGGTGACAGAGCCATTAACTGGGAATTAGCCCATGATGGGGATAAATGTGGGCTAATTCTTTGCCTTTATCACCCAAATCACATGCACATGTGCACACACACACACACACACACGCGCACATCCATCCAACACATATTTTAAAAAATTACCAGTCTCAAAGTCTGGGTCCCACCAGCCTAAGGCTCCAAACCATCAGAGCCATTCCATAGACATCTGACTCCAAAACTCCCTCATTCAAAATTTGCCTTTGCAAACTAGAGCTTCATTTCAACTGCCACACTCTCCAGATGGCCAGATTCTCTATTACTTTTTAATTAAAATAACAGCTGACCCAAATCTGGTTCCTTCAGTTTCTTTGCATAAAGCCAGGGTGGCCATATGTGGTCATGCTGGTTGTGTCATGCACAAGGACCCCTGCTGAGGGGTGAGTAGAAGAAGAAAACCAACACAGGCTTTGCTCCCCAAGCTGCGTGCCTGTGGGGCTGTAACCTCCTCGAGGAGGTGCCTTGTCCAAATTCCCACTGTGGTACAGGCTGGTACTGCCCTTGCATCATGATGCTGAGGGGTGGGATGTAAGAGGGTGGGGCAGTAGCCTCACGTGCCGCTTTCTAAAGGACTGCTGAGCATAAGCTGGACGCCGGGGATGGGCATGGACAGTTGTCCTTTGAAACAGAGTGTGGCTTCTTGTGTCATGTTCTTAAACACCTCACAACAGCAATATTCTTTCTTACGAATGAGGAAAATAGAGTAAGTATTAAGTGATTGTATTAAAATGCTTCACTTTATTAGGAAACTCTCAACTGGGGCTTTTAGCCAAGGGTCATCTGGCTTCACACCACACTGAATTTCCAACATGGGTACACAGTTGCTTAGAAAATAAGCGACACTTTGCATGACTAGGACAAGGCCTATTGGCCAACCAAGGGCTCTTGTCTTTCCAAAAAAAAGAGCTAAGAAGATCAAAGCAAATGCTTGGCATTCTTGCTTCCATTCTTTCCTCCATGGCACTCTAAGACATTGCTAATCAATCTTGATACTCTTTCTTTCTAAGTGTGGATTTGGCCTCAAAACTAGTTTCAACTCAGTAACCCATGCAGTCACTAGCAACTGATCCATCAGGTTTAGCAAACATGCTTAATCCTAATTGGCTTCCCTTGTCTGGTCCTTGCCAAGTATTTGTGTAATCAAACATACATACTCGAAAACAAAAAGATATGGGTATGATAGCAGTGATGCTATATCATGAAAACAAAGCTCACAGATCACCCAGCTCCTTCAGGGTAGCAGATGTTTCCACCCCACACTCATCCCTCCATTATTCTATGTCCACACGACACCTAATAGTTCATGTGAGATTGGCAATTCCCACTTCCTTACCTGAAAACTGTATTATAAGTGGATTGTACTTTCTTATAATAACAACAGAATAATTGGAGGTTTTGTTCCTGATTAAGAACTTGGCATGAAATAAATCACAAAGATGATCAACAATATGTCATACAAGCAAAGTTATCCACAATGGCTTCCTAGGATTAATTAAATTGTGAAACTTTAAAGTCCCTTAAAATGGGCCTAAGTATACTATGTATATGGATTAGTCAGTGTTTATAAAGTGCTCACATACCACATAAGAGCTCCCAACTCTCCTTAATCACCAATTTAACCCATCTAAAATGGATACAGGAACTTCAGCAAATGGTAATTAACTATTTGAAAGAACTGGGTTTGCCTTCTTAGGAATTAAGAAGGCTTTGGGGGATAATTTGGATGATCCAGGGTTCTTTAGAGATAAAAAGAGGCTGCCAAGGAATATTTGAACTATGGCTTTCTCTTTTTCTTAAAGAGACAACATTAGCTAATGTTTCCTGAAGCTGGCTCTGTGCCAGGCCTTGTGCTGGGGGCTCCAACAAACAAAACCATTTCCAGTGGTCCCCAACCTTTTTGGCACCAGGGATAATTTTCATGGAAGACAATTTTTCCGTGGACTTGGGGGTGGGGGGATGGTTTCGGGATAATTCAAGGGCATTACATTTATCATGCACTTTATTTCCATTATTATTACATTGTAATATATAATGAAATAACTATACAACTCACCATAGTTTGGGGACCCCTGATTTAAACTCATTCCATTGCCCTCAGAGCTGCACTTGCTGTGACCATTCTTTCCAAAATGGCTGTTGCATTGTTTAAATATTTGAAATCTTGCTACAGAGTTTAATTGCATCCTGCCTGTCTCTTTTTTGTTTATCTTCTCCCTCTTTGATATGTATTTTAATTTTGTTACGAATTTTTCTTAATTAACTTTAGCTATTGGAAAGTTTTGCCCCAGTGGCCTGGAATCTAGAGGTATTTCTATTAGTGCTTTTCAGCCCCGATTGTACATTAGAATCACCTAAGGGAGCTTTTAAAACTCCTCATTCTAGGCAGGGCTCCACACTAGTTAAATCTGAATCCCAGGGGTGGGAACCAGGCGTTACTAGTTTTTAAAGCTCCCCAGGTGCTTCTAATGTGCCCAGGTTGAACATCACTGTCAGGCTCTCTTCCCTGAGTAGAAGCAGACAGGTGTCCCTCCTGACTACTCAACAAATACTTGTCCACACCTGAAGCAAACCTCTCACTGCTATTATATTTAGTCAGCTCAAATCTCTAGGCAGAGCAGCCATTTTTCCCAATCAAAAGTGATTCTAATCTCCAGTTATTGGTTAATGTGATAATCAGGTAACAAGAGAAGAGCCTTCATGGATGTTGCCTGTTCTTGACTTCCAGAAACTGTCACGCTCTGTTTGGGTTCCTTTTTCTCAGCACTTGATATAACGTGAGACAATCTGGACAATACACACTTCACTCACAGTAAGGCCTCCCTCTAAGGGTCTCTGAGACAGAAAGTCTGGAATGAGTGTCAGTCCAAATTCCATCCTGGATTCCCTTATGTATTAGTTTCCAGGACTGCTGTAACAAAGTATCACAAACTTGGTGGCTTACATCAACAGAAGTCTACTCTCTCACAGTTCGGGAGGCCAGATGTCCAAACCAAGAGTCCTTCCTTGGCTCTTCCTAGCTCCTGGTGGTTGGCAGTAATCCTTGTCACTCCTCAGCTGGTGGCTGCATCACTCCAATCTCCACCCGTGTCATCAAATGGCCTTCTTCCCTGCATCTCTGTGTCTCTTTTTCCTTATAAGGACACCAATCATTGGATTTAAGGTCCACCCTAATGCAATATGACCTCGTCCTAATTTGATTGCATCTGCAAAAATCCTATTACCAAATAAAATCACAGTCACATGTTTCAGGGGGGTATGAATTTTGGGAGGACGTATTCAACCCAGTGTACCCTATAAACTACTTATAGATATATTATTATTGTTCTGTGTCCCCAGAATGCAGGCAGTAGACATTTATCCCAGTCTACATGCAAATTTATTTAGATACTTAATCCTTCTCTAGAATATTAGAAAGAAATCCATCTGCCCCTAAAAGAAAATGATGTAGCTGTTTGTAGGTTCTTAAGTATGAAATGTCTGATTTCCTTAAGTACTAAGTTTGACAGTTGATATCTCTGACATTTCACTTTGACACCTCTTGTTTTATTATAAACACCATATGTTTATTATGAAGGTACATCCTCAGTCATTCAAACACATATTTGGCTTGTAATTATCTTTCACATTTTTTAGAGTAATTTTTTTGAAACCATGGATAAGTCAAAAATTTGCATTATTTTTGAATATGAGCTCTGTCATGGAACCAATGTAGTGCAGACAGCTCAAAATATCCATGAAATGTTTGGGAAGCATGTGGCTAATGTATGCACAGTACATCGATGGTTTGAAAAGTTCTGTTCTGGTGATTTTAATCTTAAAAATGAGCCACATGGGCAACCTGAGACCAAGGTGGATAATGATGAGCTGAAAGCTGTAGTGGAAGCAAATCCATCTTAACCTGTGCGTGAATTAGCGGCAAGGTTTAACATCACTATTCCAACAATAGTGGATCATTTGAAACAAATCAGCAAGGTAAAGAAGCTGGATAGATGGGTTCCATCTATTAAACGAGTGTCAGAAGAGAAATTGTCTTGAAGTTTGCCTTTCTTTGCTGTCACGACATAAAGGCGAACCATTTTTACACTGTGTTGTTACGTGTAATCAAAAATGGATTCTTTTTGACAATTGCAAGTGTTTGGCACAATGGTTGGATAAAGATGAAGTACTGAAACACAGTCCAAAACCGAATATTCATCAATAAAAGCTATGGTGTCCGTTTGGTGGTCCAGTGCTGGTATTATCCACTACAGCTTCATGTAACCTGGTCAGTCAATTAAAGTGGATGTCTACTGCAACCAATTGGATGAAATGATGAGGATTCTTGCAATTAAGCAGCTGAGACTGGTCAATAGAGAAAGGCCAATCCTCTTGCAAGACCGCACATCGCAAAAAGCAATGCTGCTCAAACTATAGAAGCTGGACTTGGAAACTCTCTGTCATCCACCATGTTCATCAGACCTTGCACCAACTAACTGACTACCACTTCTGCCAGCCTTTGGACCACTTCTTGCAAGGGAAAATATTCAATTCTCAACGAGCTGTGGAAAACGCCTTTCGAGACTTCATTGCCACTCCAGAAGCTCTCCAGACTTCTTCACTGATGGCATAAATAAGCTACCATTAAGCTGACAAAACTGGGCCAGGCACGGTGGCTCACGCCTATAATCCTAGCACTCTGGGAGGCCAAGATGGGCTGATCGTTTGAGCTCAGGAGTTTGAGACCAGCCTGAGCAAGAGCAAGGCCCTGTCTCTACTAAAAATAAAAAGAAATTGGCTGGACAACTGAAAATATATAGAAAAAAATTAGCCGGACATGGTGGCGCGTGCCGGTAGTCCCAGCTACTCGGGAGGCTGAGGCAGAAGGATCGCTTGAGCCCAGGAGTTTGAGGTTGCTGTGAGCTAGGCTGATGGCATGGCACTCTAGCCTGCAACAAAATAAGACTCTGTCTCAAAAAAAAAAAAAAAAAAAAAGATGACAAAACTGTGTCAATAGTTTAGGTACATACTTTGATTGTATTGCTTCTTGTTTGAGATATATTAATAATAAAATATACTTTTGATTTGAAATTAGACATTTCATATTTAATGACCTAAAAATTGAGTTAGCCTGTTAAATGTTTTTAAGACAGAGAGATGAAAAAGACGCTATGCTTATGTTTTTTCAGGTTTTATTTCACTTTTTTAACCATTAAGCTTGTTCCATGCCTGTTTAGAAACAGCAAATGTAATATTTAAAATGTAATCAACTGATTTTTTTCTCCTAATGAAGCTTGACAGACTATAACAGACACACACACACACACACACACACACACACAAACTGAACTGCAAACTCCTTGTTCTTTCTTCAATTTAACATTGTAACTATTATTAGTAATTTAGATGACTCAGGAGACACAAAGGGGAGCCCGGGCTAATGGTCAGATTCTGTAGAAATTCCTATGAGATGATTATTTAATACCAGTCGCTTCTACTTCATCAATAACATTCTTTTACAGAGGCAGGTTTTAGCCAGATCTATTGTTTGTTTTGCTCTTCAGCCCCCAAGCCCCAGGTGTATTTGCAAAATTAAACCATGTTAGGCTTTGAGGAATGAGAAGAGGCATTTATAAACTCCCGAAGTCCCCAGGATCCCTGAGCTGACCTAGAGGTCTAAGTCTGGGAATTCTCTATTCCCGCTTCCGTTTCTTCCTGTCGTTTGAGCTGCCTCCTTGGAGATGTCACAGCCCATATATGCTTCCTTCTGTGCAATGAGGCCCATGACCCTGGGCTGTGGGACATCAGCGAAGCCAGAGGGGCAGCCAGGAGATGTGAACTTGTCCTTGACCTCAAGTTACACCGGCTTTGTGCTCAGAAAGGCAGCAGCAGATCAGAAATGAGAAACAGAAAGAAAGCAGCAAAGAGCCGAAAACAACAATGTGAACTTTGCAGTCGGACGGCCTGGGTTGGAATCTTAGATTCATTTGGGGGACAAGATACTTAACTTCTGTAAGCTTGTCTGTAAAATGGGAATAATGACAGCACCTGCTTCGTGGAGTTATGCAGTAGTAACGTGACAGTGAATGTAACACGTGCCTGGCACACAGCGAGCGCTCGGGAAAAGCTGGCCCTTACTAACTCGAGTGCCTGTTCTGCTGAATGGTCATGGAAGCCTGGATCAGAGTGTTGGGAGGTCATGTTCAGGCTTCACGGGAAGGAATGGCCTAATAAATTAGTGACTTCTTCCCTGGGTGGAAAAGAAGAGTAGTTTTGCTAGAGCCACACAGCTGCCATTCCTGCAGGAACATGTTAGATTCATCTCTTTTTTTCCCAAGACCCCTTTGCAAGATGCTGCATGTGGCAGGCACTCTTAAAATGTGTGGTCAAATATTTAATCGGTCAGTGCTTCCTGCTATAGTAAGGTAAGGCAGGAGAAGAGGGAATGGGAACTAAAAGTAAGTTCAGAGCCTGAGACAAAATCTCTCTTCCCAGCATGGTTTTGAGTATGTCTCTTTTGTGGGTCAAGCTGTCCCCTGGCCTGCATCGAGTCATGACAGCAAGTGATCCTTGCTTTGAAGCTGGACTGACGTGCAGTGGTGAAGCAGACACCTGGAGGTCTGAGGGTCCCCTGCTGAACAACTCGAGGCAGAATGCTGAAGAAGAGACAGCCAGGGGTAGCCCCAGCTTCTCCCACAACTCAGCCTGCAACCCTGGGCGGGCCCCAGCCTCTCTCTGACCTTCAGCCCTTATCCATAAAATAGGGATGAAAATCTCAACTATGGGTGTTGTGAGGCTCAAATGGCATAAGACATCAAAAGATGCTACACAAAAATCATTTTGCAGGGGTAGGGAAGCAAAGAGTGAAATTCTACCTACCCATCGAGAGCCTAACCAAATATCAAAAAATATATGTAGTCAGTTATATTCAATTTGTTAGTATTTTCTCCAAATTTCAGCTCTGTTTCCTCTCTCTAAGACTCCTCTATCCCCATCCTAGGATCAGTATTAAAGTTTCAGTGAGTGTCCACCTTACCTTTTATAACCAGATCTTAGCCAAAGGCCTATGGAAACTTCCAGGGAATCACCACCTCATATAACCGGAAGTTAGACTTTAGCCATGCTAGTCATTGGAAACTAACTGCCGCTGAGATAAGTGTGTGGCTCCAGACCCGACTTCCTAACCCAACCGTCTGGACAAATAAGAACCAAAGCCAAGAACTCCAAGCGCTGCCCCACCAACCACACCATTTTCAACTGCTGTGCCCACTGCTGTGCGACCCTGGGTAAGTCACTTCTGCTCTCTGGGCTCCAGGACCTCCATGAGCCTGGAGCCTGAGACTGGAGTTGGAGGAGCAGCCCAAGAGAGCCAGAGCCGCACAAGCTTGCTGTGTCACGCACCATGGGGGAGTCCACTGAGCCAGAAGGAGCTGCAGAGGGAAGGGTACGGGCTAAGGTCGAAGGTTCCAGAGGGACCCTCAAGCCCACAATGCCTGCAAGGGCCAGACAGCATGGGCTGCTCAAAGTCTTCACCATACTCGAGCATCAGTGTCTTAGGACAGACCAGCCCCAAGTAAGTAGGAAATATGCCTCCAATATAGATTCTGCGCAGTCTCAGATGACGGCTTTGTGTAACTGGGTTTGATTTTTGATTTTTATCTTTGACCTCTGGCAAAGGAAAAAGGAGCCCTACAGGCAGGGGGGTGACTGGATCCCAGGGCAAGCAGATCAGAAGTGCACGGCAGCCCTGGGAGGAAAGCCCAGTTTACAGCACGCATGGCACCAGCATCTGCTTCTGGTGACGGTCTCAGGCTGCTGCCACTCATGGCGGAAGGAGAGTTATTTCTGTTCTATCTACCACACAAGTTATCCAGGGTAAAAGGGAAGAACTTCGTGAAGAACCTACAAATTGATAAATGTTTTCTGGCAAAGAATCTTAGAAACCAGAAGAAATGAAGGTGTGATAGTTTCATCTCATTGTTAGAATGACAGGGGAGCTGCCGGGCAGGGAGGAGCCCAAGAGGAAGTTGTGATGCTTGCAGATCAGTCATTAGGATCTCCTAGTGGGACCGGGAGGATACTATGCCTGGGGTCTCTGGGGGCAGGGCTGGGGCTTGGGGTAGGGGCAGTGGCTTTTTATTGTTGTTTGGGTGTTTGGGTTTTTTTAAGCTCCCTAGGGCATTCTAAGTTTCTGCAAGATCGAGAACCACTGTTAGAAAGTCTTGTCTAGAGCTGGAGGCCAGGGATCAGGCTTCTCTAGAGGAAACTAGGGCTCAAAGGTAACCTGGGAAAGGGGGGTTGGGAGAGGAGAAGAGTGAAGGAAGGAGGAAGGCAGGTAACTTAGTGAGAGGAAGAAACAATCAAAATCTGAAAGGCTGCAACAGTCATTGCTAAATTTGACCCTAGGAAAAGGTAAATCAGTGCCTTGTGTCTGTGTTAGGCAAACCCAGTCTGCTAGCTGTCAGGCAGACACTGTGCTAGGAACTTTGACAAATGATACATTACGCTGCCATAATGACATACCAACCCGGTGAGGCAGGTACCATGCCCCATTTGCCAGAGGAAGAAAGGGAGGTCTCAAGAAGTGACGTGATTTGCCTGAAGTCATCCAGCTATTTGCTGGCAGAGCTAAGATTCCAGAGCAGGTCTCCTGACTCCAAGACCAGACAGGAGCACTGGTGAGGAGGCCCAGTTTGGATTTTCTTGGAATGTTTGCTTTGACCTGGACTGAACACATTTTTGTGAAGAATAAAAAAGTTGAAACAGACAGATCAATAAGTGCATAAAACCAAGGCAGTGGAGACTTCCACGAACCATATGAGCACCTGGGAAAGCCTGAGGAAGATAAAATAAAATCAAGATCTCCAGGCCCTGAAGATTCCCCCATCCCTTGATGGGAGGTGGGCGTGAACTTGTGTTGTTCTTACACAAACCCCTGGAGTGCAAAGGCTGGAGCCTGCTCGAGGTTGGCAGTATACCTGCACCAAGGCAGTCTGGGGCAAAAGCCTTGCTGGCGACGTCTTCAATTCCCGGCAGACAGCAGGTCCAAGAGCAGCAGCCAGAAACAGAAAGGGAAAGAGGCGCTGCATGGCGCGGCTGGCAGGACTGGGCAGGCACGCCAGGAAGGGCAGTTCCTGTGTCCAGGGTCCCTCCATGCCGCCCACAGCAGCACGTCCAGACTCCCACCACGAGGGCTCACCAACCCATCCCTCCCCTGGGTCACATGAACTAATGTGAACCTGAAAGACCAATGCCGAGTGGCTAACTGGGCCTAAATTTAAAATAGAGCCAAACACCCATTTGCTCACTACAAGTTACACGCTACTCTGAGTTCCCCCCAAACCCATACCTCTGTCCAACTTTGGGACTTCCAGAGCTCACCAGAACCAACAAACCAGAGCTCACCTGCCTCAATCAATCAGTGCTCAGCTGTATCAGCCAATCAGAACTAAGTGAGTGTGGGTCCTTCACTTGCATAAATGGACCTGATTGGGAACCTGGGCTGGAACCTTTGCCATAAAACCCACATCCTCCCTTTGAGCTTTGAAACACCTTCATTTGCTGTCTCCCTGGTTTGCAAACTGTTCCCTGGAATAAAGTCTCCTCCAAATTCCTTTTCTGAGAACTTTTACTCAGTCATCCCAACCTGTCTCATGCCCGGAGTTTCCTGAGCTGGTGCCCTACTTTCTACTTTTATACTTTGTTTATTTTTGTATTATGAAATATTCCAAGAATGCAGAAGAGTAAGAGAATAATACAGTGTGTACCCACCACCAGGCTGTGTCAAATCTTAACATTCTTTTCCGTATTTGCTGCAGCTTCTCTTAAAGACAGAAACCTCACAAACACTACTGAAGCCTCCATGTACCACTCCCTCATTTCATTTCCCTTCCTCTGTCCTCAGAGGCAACCACTGTCCAGAATCTGATGTCTACTATTCCCATGTATGACTTTTTCCTTTTACCACGTACTTGGGTACTCATAAATAATCAATAGTATTTTAGCATATGTTTAACTTAATCTTCTTTTTTTAAAGAGATGAAGTCTTGCTATGTTGCCCAGGCTGGCCTTGAACTTCTGGGCTGAAGCAATCCTCTAGCCTCAGCTTCCCAAGCAGCATGGACTACAGATGCATAACACCATGCCCAGCTTTAACTTAATCTTAATGAAATCACACTGTGAACTGAATACAATATTAATAAATTATAAGATATTTATATAATAAAATAAATATTTCATATATGAAATATGATAAATAAATATAATGTTAATATAAATTGAGTCAAACTGCTACTTGCTTTGTTTTTTTGCCCAACGCTTTTGATCTGGGATTCATCCATGTTAATGCTACTTCATTTATTTTGTTGCTGTATAGCATCCCATTGTACGAAAATACTCTAATTGATGTATTCATTCTCCTTCTGACAGGCAATTTTTCCAATTTTTCATTATGACAAATAATACCATAATCAGTATTTATGCACATTTGTAGGTGTCTTAGTCTGTTTAGTGTTGCTATGAAAGAATCCCCGGGGCTGGGTAATTTATCAAGAAAAGAGGTTTAATTGACTCACAGTTCTGTGGGCTGTACAGGGAGCAGGGCACCAGCATCTGCTCCTGGTGAGGGGCTCAGGCTGCTTCCACTCATGGCGGAAGGGGAAGGGGAGCTGGCATGTGCAGAGACCAAATGACCAGAGAGGAAGCAAGAGAGAGGAGGTGCCAGCCTTGTTTTAACAACCAGCTCTTGTGGGAATTAATAGAGTGAGAACTTGCTCATTTTAGGTGAACCAAGCCATTCCTGAGGGATCCGCCCCCATGATCCAAACACCTCCCATTAGGCCCCACCTCCAACAGTGGAGATTAAATTTCAACATGAGGTTTTGGGGGACAAAACATCCAAAATGTAACAGTGGGTTTGTCCAGGTTATACAGCAAGGAGTGACATTTCTGGGTTATGAGGAATGCATAGCCTCAGCCCTATGCCGCGTTCTCCTTTCATCCTCTTTGCCCATTTCTTGCTCTCACAGGTATTTCCCCAGATACAGGCCCTCCTGAAACCAAGGATGTGATCAGAAAATACTACCCACTGAAACAGGAGCAGAGAAACACAGGCACTCGGCGCCAATGTGAGTGCCTGAGTGGAGTCAGGCTCTGTGTGTGCTTGTCAGTGTGAGTCAGGCCCTCTGGCCCAGACCTCTTGGGGGAGCCTGGAAACCAAACTGCTAAACTTAGATCTGAAACTATACCTGAGCCTGGGGTGACCCACCGGCTACATTATGGGGCCCAACCTAAAACAAATAGCTGTCCTATTTTTAATTTTTCCTTTTTAAAATATTTAACTTCATTTTCCCCTGATTATCAAAATAAAATAGGCTCTTCCAATAAATTTCAGAAATTTTAGAAAAATATTTTTAAGTTATGTTAATCACCCAAAATATCATATCTCAAAGACATTCACTATCAGCATTTTATCCTATTTCTCTCTAGTCTTTTTTCTTAGTATTTTTTCCTTACATATGTGATCTATTGTATATTGATTTTAAACCTAACACATATATATTTTTCCATACTATTAAAAACACTATAAATATAATTTTAATGAATTAGGATCATTCTTTTGCTTAGTTTTCTATTATCCACTTAATTATTTCTATATATTAGGCATTCAGGTTATCCCTAAATTCTATTTTTACAGTTAAACTCCAGTGGGTATCTTTGGGCATAAATCTCTGACGGCCTTTCAAATCCCTATAAGAACACCCTAGAAGTCTAATTCTCAGAAAGTCAAAGGACATTTTCAAAGCTTTTGATACTATCACTATGCTGTTCTCTAGAAAGACGACCATGTTACAGACCCACCAACAAAGTGCAGAAAACGCCCAGCCGGTCTGCCTGCACTTGGTCAGCCAGTTGTGATATCTCTTTACACTGGGGCTCAGAAGTGGAAAGGGAGTCTTTCAATGCTGGTGTGCCCAGCCACAGAGTGTTGTGTTTGGTGGAGAAGCATGTTTGGCGTCCTCCCAAGCAATGTGTATTAAATTGCTTCCTTCCATGAGAACTAACAAGACAGCAAAATGGATGAATCATACTGTGGGAAAGTCAGACTCCACAACCAGGTCTCGTATAGTAAAGACAGTTGAAATAGGCCACTGGCACAGTAGAAGATGTATTATTTAAATTTCCTGAAGTTGAAAAACAACAACAGTAAAAAAGACTCTGGCTAATTTAAGCAAAACAAAAAGGAATTTATTGGAAGGACACTAGGGTCGAAGGGCTGTGTACTGTTGGGCAGGTTGTGCATGGCACAATTCAGGCAGTGGGTGAATAATTCATTTTGTCATCTATGTGAATTACGCCTCCTAAAGTTGGGCAGTGCACTGCCTACACAACCATATGTAGCAGTCCTGCTGGAGTGTCTCATAGAACAGTGTTTTCTCAAAATATCTATGCTAAAGGATGAAAATTTTAGAATTATTGTTATTATTCAAATCCATTATAGATCACTACTTTAGTAAATTAAATCAACATGAATTACTAGAAGAATGAAATGCCACTTGATATCTCAGCAATGTCAATTATAAATTACTCAACGCTCAGTTCCTTTTTTAATTTTTTAATTTTTTCTTTTTTTATTCTTGTTTTCTTTTTTGACATTCTAGTTGTCAGTCAACACTCAGTTTCTGAACTGACCTCACTATGGACTGGTAACTCATAGTTTGAGAAAGGGCCCTGATCCACAGACGACACTTGTAGTAACACCATTGCGGTTTGTCCAAATTACGTAAAGATGGGAATGGAATTAGTTGTCTAGAACAACTAGAACCAAGCTGTCAAATGCATCTCGACTCTCCATTTCCCGTATGTTTTTCTCTCTGCATGTTAGTACTCTTAAACCTCACTGCAGAATGGCTTTCTCTGGGTAGTAGAAAACACGACAACCAACAGCTCTTTACATTTTATGTCTTACAACCTCAGCCACCAAAGAAAGGATTATTGGTCCCCCAAATCCAAAAATTCCAGAGGAAGGACTCAGTGGCCCAGCCCAGTTCTTCTGCTCACTCCCATAGTTACAAGGTAGGTCACCTGTGGCCAAGGGGCAGGACACATAAGAAAACACCAGTTCCCTTAGGGACCACATGAATGGGGCTGGGAGCAGCTCTCAGAAGAGGGATATGGTGTTATCAGAAATAAGTGGCTGTGCCAGGCAGACAAAGTGTGGGTTTCCAGTGTCTCATTGAATACTTATTCTGAAATATGTCCTCCCAAAAACAGAGTTCGTGGTCAGATAAATGTGGGGAAAACTATAGATTTTATCACTCCCATAGAGATTCATAAGGCATATTAGCATATTAAAGGCTCTGAGAATTCTTGTAAAAAGGAAATCTGTTTAGCTATGTTTAATCCAGTGTTTCCCAAGCCCATTTGATCACTGAAACCTTTTTAAATATAATGCCCAGTAACACTCTATGAGATTAGTGTTCTAAGAATACATTTTGGGAAAGCATCCTATGGTGATAGATGTTCTCCAGAAAGATGTGAGTCAAATCCTTGAAAAAAGAAAGCAATTTAAGCAAACCAGAGGGCTGGGTATTTATAGAAACTGGTAAATTATTTGCAAAGAGTCATTTTATAACTGAATTTGAACCCCATCAAAGCTACCAGTTCCTAGGTGCAGGGGTTTGCGAGCTCAGATTTATGTATCTTACTAATGCAGGGTACATCTCTGAGTTCCAGACCTTCCCTCTCTGGAGCATTCTTTTCCCAAGGCACTCAGAGGTTGTTCAGAACCCTTTTCATGTGATGTCTGATACCCTGCCCCCTTCGGGGTAAGGTGTATCTTTATGCCATTATGCGGCTGGCCACTGCAGTTTGCAAAACCAGCTTTAATAGCACAGAGACATCTGTTCTGCCCTGTGTGCTCATGTAATAAAAGGCCCCCCTGGGCTGAGCAACACGCCTGAGAGCAGCCTTAACAGCACCTCACATCTGGGGCAGCCTGGAGGCTGGGCCGACATTAATAAGCGTAATGAAGGTCGTCTCCTCTCTCACAAGAGATTACAATCTTATCCCAGATGATAAACTGGATCACGGTGCCAACTAAAGAACACAGTAAATTGCGTGGACATCCAGGAACAGGGGAATAATACAGGTTGGCCTCCAAGTCTGGAAACATAGGTGAATATATAATAAATGGTGTATTGATATTACATTATGAGGCATGATAATGTAATGCCTACATTTCCAGACATCGTGGCTACTCTGTAGCAAAAGCTATTGTTTACAACGAGCAGTCACTAAGTGTCAGAAGGCACCATTCTAAATGCTTCACTTGAATTGGCTAATTTCATTCTCACACAACCCTATGAGGTGGATACTGTCACCCACAGAAATAGGTCAGGAAACTAAGGCACAAAGGGCTTCAGGACCTGGCCCGAGGTTGGTAAGTGGTGGAGCTGAGCTTCGAGCCCAGGGAGCTGCAACCTGGAGCCCACACTCCGGCTGCTCTCCAGGAGCAGCAAAAGTCCCCTAGACTTTGCCGAATAGCAGTCAAAAAGCAGGGATTTAGGGTTCTCTATCTTACTGTCTTTCTTTACTATGGGTGGCAGAGAGATAATCATTGTAACTAACATCTGTACTATTCTTTGCAATTTGGTCCTCCTCACTACCCATCACAGCAAACCAGGCAGGGACTAGAGTTCTATTTTGTAGATGAGGAAGCTGAGCCTTTAACAGAATCTCTGCCTTCTAAATGGCAAAACCATATCTTCTGACTTCAACAGTCTTGTGATTTTAATTCATCATCTGTGCTGGATTCTGCAGTAGCCGGTATCCAAGCTGGTGTCCCGCGATCCCTGCCTCTTGTGTTATTTCCTCCCACATGGAACAGGACTCGCTTGTGTAACCACTATGATGTGGCGGAAGTGAGGATGTGTGACTTGTGAAGCCAGGTCACAGAAGACATTTCAGCTTCTTTCTTCATCTCCCCTGGATGGCTCAGGAGGAAGCCAGCGGCCATGCTGTGAGGACACTCAAGCAGCCCCAACCAGAGGCCTCCTTGGTGAGGAACTGAAGCCTCCCACCACCAGCCAGTGAAGAGCTAACGCTTTCTGCCCACAACCAGCACTAACTGGCCAGCGTGTGAGTGATCCCCCTTGGAAGCAGACCCTCCAGCCCCAGTCAGACGACTGCAGCCCGAGCTGACATCTTGCCTGCAGTTTCATGCAAGACCCCAAGCCA
Organism: Indri indri; assembly: GCA_004363605.1. Classification (NCBI taxonomy): domain Eukaryota; kingdom Metazoa; phylum Chordata; class Mammalia; order Primates; family Indriidae; genus Indri; species Indri indri. The sequence goes on from RJWJ010004266.1 coordinate 21,810, forward strand.
ATCCTCCCAGTTAAATCACACCTGAATTCCTGACTCACAGACATTGTGAGGTTATAAATGTTTATTATTGTTTTAAACCATTTCAAACAGCTTTTTAACTTCTTAAAAAATGTTTGGGGGAAATTTGTAATGAGGCTACAGATATTAATAATACAAGTTCCAACTCCAAAGCTCTGATCCTGGTGGTCACTAAATGGCTGTGATCTTAAGAAAGTCTTTGAAGCACTCTCTTTCCTCCCCTGCGAAATAATAATCTAGGTTAATTTCAGAGTCAGTCTTAAGGTGACTAATGATCCATGACAGCTGGGTTCAGGGAATGCTCTGTGTAAGGATGAACTGCTGGCACATATGGGCTAGTTCATGGCAAACCTGCACCACGTACGTACCTGTAAGTATTAAGGGGCATTTCATTTGCGCATCCAATCTAAAAAAATCTAATCGAGGACCCTGGTAACAATAGTCCACAAATGGTCACTGAGCATCGCTTATGTTCCCTGCTCTGTGCCAAGATACCCCCAAAGAAGGTGGGCCTTTTCTCACGCTGTTTGGTGCACCTGAAATGCCTTCCCTGCCCCCGCCTACCACACCAATCCCTGGCCCAAGGCCCGTATCACTGAGCCCATGTGTCTGGGCTTCTCCAGGCAACTTCATCTGACACTGCCCTTGGCACCACCCACAGCAGGAGAAGCCTCAGTGTCCCCACACAGGTGTGCTGGTGAATGCTGAACAACCGTTTCTCTCAGGAGAAAAAGATTTTCTAGATTTCTGTGGTGTTAATACTTCCACCATAGCTGGTTTAAAGCTACCAATATCACATCCCTGAGAGAAGAATTGGAACAAAATGTGCGCAGTCTCCCAAGCCAATGCCAGCTGTTCCCACATTCCCCTGCATTTCTGACTCCTGCCTCTCCTTAACTGCCCTCTTGATTATTTCGAAATATCCCTGGGACCTGCTCCGCCACCGCCATGCCCAGCATCGCTCCCTCAGCCCAGGCCTTCCTCTTGCCTGGACTATTGCGAGAGCCTCTTCCTTGTTCTCTCTTCCTCTGGATCCTCTTCCTCCCCTCCCTCCTCCGCATCGCACAGAGGAGCGTTCCTGCACCATCGTCTCAGGGCTCAATCCTTCAAGCCACAGTCTTCAACGGGAAGGTCTAAGTTGTTGGATATCCCAGCTCTTAATGACCGACCCTTATCTCCATCTCATCTTCTCACACATACATACACATGATGCACCCACTTAACCCCAAGGGGCTTCTCTGATGAACCATGGAACTGTTCACGCCCCCTTGAGATTCCTGCAGCCTAAAATGCCTTCTTCCTGTTCATAAATCCCACTCCGCTCTGGGCTCATCAGCATTATTCTCTTGTCTCCACATCCCATGGTGTTTTCCTGAGAGCTCAGTGTTACAGAGCTCACTAACCATGGGGAATCATGGCTGGTTCTGCATCCTCTGACTTTCTCTCCCCTCCCAAAGCCACAAGCTCCCTTGATCACATGCTAAAGTCTCTGGTCCAGGCCCTGACCCCAGGGGTAGAGGGCAGTCAGTCTTTCCCCAGGCACATTCAAATTTAAGCCACTGATCAAACAGACAATGTCTTGGATTTCAGGTAGCTTCCTTAAAACAAATGCAAAGAAACACCTTAGCATGTTAGCTCTGTACCAATTACTAGGAGACCTGGGCAAGTCTATTTATCCAGACCAGGTTTTCCATCTAAAAAAGAAAGTTTGTGGCCAGATGATCACTAATATCTTTGACACTGTGATTCCAACCCAATACCCCATCTCTGTGCCTTAATTTCCTCATCTATAAAATGGGGAAATAATCTCTACCCATGTCAGAGGGCCATTTAAGATCAAATGAGATAACGGATATAAAAATACCATTGTAAGCCAAAACTATAAACTATTAGTTATTATTTGTGAAATTAAATTTGTGTGTTATAAGTATTTTAGAAACATTTCTGTGATTTAAATAGATTTTTAACGTGAGTGTAGATGTCATGGTGAATGTTAATTTAGGAGAAAAGTAAGAACACATTTAAGGACACCTGCCTTAAATGTGGAAGAGTGGGGACTCTTCCTATGGCTGAGCAAACTCAGAAATCTGACAACATCAGCTCGGGGAGCTACGGACAGACACGGCAGGCCAGGTCTGTATCGATAGTTTGCATGATTGTTTTTTATTCCCTGAGATCTACACAAAGGATTGGCCATTTAAATCTAGGCCTGCCTGTTTATTCTAAGGCTTGTCCTGAATGTTCGTTCAGCCTTTTAACAGATGTGCTGAAAAGAATTAAAGTAACTCATGGTTGTTTGCCTTTCCCAGGTAGAGCATAACTAGGCCACTATAATATTTCGAAGCCTCTTCTTTCTGTCTTTGTTATTATTATTATTCAGGTTTTCAAAAACACAGTCAAGATTCAGAAGGAAACCAGGTCTCACTTTGATCTTCGAGATCATGGCCACACTCTGCCCAGCATCCTTCATCCTCATGTCTCTACACACCATAAAAGTCTAATTAGAAAATCTTTGTTGTGTCCTTGAGAATTGGTTCGCCTGGAGCGACTGAAGCCATGGACAGCATAAGGAGTCCAAGTCACACCACGGCTTTTGCCTGAAAATGATTGCCAGCCACTACTCCGAGCTGCAGGCCAAAGAATGACAGCCCCTTTAACTTTGCTTCAAAGATGAGCAGAGACAGAGAGACAGACAATTAGAAGAGAAGCTTTTGCAGATGATATTGGAAATGCAGTTTCTGTTTCAGTCATCCCATTTGCTGTTTACAATAACAAGTTGAATCCTAAGCAACTCACTTTTCATCAATATACAGTTACTTGACCTACTAGGTGGACAGAAGCAGATGGCCAGATGGCCTATCCACAGATGACCACCTTGCGACAATGTAAAAACCCCTGCTGATGGAAGATACTGAGTAAGGAAGAACCACTTACTTCTTTCCACCACCCAAATGCAAGAGTTAGCCAAGGCCCCAGTCCACTGACCAGCAGATCAGGGACATTCTCTTTGTATCTAAAAGGCAGCCCAGTAGAAAATAGGCATGAAAATAAAGCACAGTGGTGCTTTTGGGAAAGAACTAAATAGCATTATTATTAATAAATACTGTTATTGTAAAATCTTTGGTATTTGTAAATTAATTTACAGGTTTTTAAAAAAAGTCCTATGATTGATATTCTGCTAGTACAGCCACACTAATTGGTAAAACATCAAATTACTTTCATACCTGTTGGTAATCAGCCAGTGACCCAAGCCTCACTACAGTACTTCTTCTTGTGTCACCCAGCCACCCTGTCTCTCCTCTGCCCCTCTCTGCCATACGCACGCACCCAACCTCTCCAAGATCTAGCAATCAAAGAGCTAACACCTGGCTTAGCGGGGGCCCCAGGACCTATGCCAAGCCAGGGCTAAGGCCAATGTCCATTCGGGTTGGTGGGTGTCTGCACCATGCTGGTTGTTCAATATTTCACCATCTCCCATGCCTATCTGCACTGAGACGCTTAGGGCAGAACGGCCTGCGAAGTTCCTGTGCTCTGCTCTCTGGCTCTGCAGTGGCCCCAGTGTGGGAACACAAGTCAGGTGGCTCCAGAACAGCCACAGGGCAAACGCTGAGTGCTGTGTCAGGCCCTTCCTTAGCTGTGAGGGAGGAGTGGGAAACCTCCTCAGTGACTAGCACTTAGATGTGGCCTCCTTCCCTTCGGCTGTGCCTCAGAGCCCAGGTTGGGTGACTCTTAAAAACTCGAAATAATAACACATAACAGCCACATGGACAAGTCCTTAACCTGCGTCTGCATCAGTTTCCCTCTGTTCAGTCCAATGGAGAGAGATAATGACCTATCTTGGGCTTAATTAACATCTGGGCCCTGCTGCTGGGAGATTCCCAAACCCATGTCTCCCTGTAATTGCAAACCTTTATTTATTTGGGCACTTTGATGACAGCCACATAATGGAAGCTATGGCCTGAACCCCACCCACTGCCTCTTACTTGCCAGCTGCCAACCTCCCTTCCCACCCCCTGCTCCTCCCTGACTCTCCTGCCTGTCTACCAGTCTTCTGGTATCCCTCACCCATAACTCCCTCTGCCTGGGCCACCCTGTGATTATAGCCACTCAGAATCGCTAGACCTGGACTCCAGGCCCAGATCTGTCCATTACTTACTCTACCACCACGAGATAACCACACTTGAAGTCCCTGGCACTTTGCTTGCATACAGTAGGTGCTAAACACTTGTCTGCTGCCTTCCTTTCTACTCCACTTCATTCTTTAATCCCCAGGTCTCTCATCTGAAAATCGAGTTATTAATGCTGCTCTGCCTCCCTCGCTGAGTGGTTTAGACATGAGGAAGGAAAATGTCCGAGAGCATCCTTCATAAGTTAAATGGGGCCGCGCACACAGAAGGATAACGTCCTCAGGAGAGAGGCTCGGAGTGCTGGCGGGATCACTGGCCAGACACAGCCTCCCAGGGTGACAGTCCCTCAGTGAAACCACCACAGTCCAGTGGGTCTGGCCTTTAATAATGCAGGTCCTGGGGAAACACTGAGTCTCCATCCTCAAAACGTTTTGGGGGAAGCAGGAATCCCAGGAAGCAATTAGAGAAGGAAACAGCAGCTCAGCGGCAGTGGCCAGACTCTGTCTCTTGCATGCTCCCTTGCTCTGCTGACACCTGACCTGAGCCTGACCCCAGGTTCTTCCAGGAGGCTAGCTGGGAAAGGGCCTCACTTTGCACCACACTTTTTCCATAAGCAGTGGCTTATATTTATGATTGCCTTTGACTTGCACAATGCCATAAGGTAGCACAATCATCTGTATTTATAAATGAGGGCACCAGACCTCAGAGAATTGCACAACTTTGTGCAAAGTCACAAGGAGCCTTGGAGAATGGGGTGCAAGCCCAGGCCTCCGAGTCTGAAACCTGTGCTTCTCCTCCAGGTGGTGGTGCCGCCAGAAGAGATGCGACCTGTCTCCTTGGCTTCCTTTTTTCCTTTCCTCCCTCCTTCCTTTCTTCTTCTTTTTTTTTTCTTGATAATGATACGTTTATTTCAACTATTTACAGGTTCATCAGTAATGTTACCAAACATAATAAGTATAATAAAGTAATGTTGCATTCCATTAAAATTCATACCAGTAAGCTTCCCAGATAATCCTGGTAGATACCATAAGCCTTTTTAAAAATGCCACTTTGAATCAAAATATTCCTTAAATGCATTATACAGTTCTTTACTTTTTAATTAGATTAGTTTATTATAAATGTAACACGCTAAAAAACAACATAAAAATCCAACCAATACACTACAGTGTAAAGTATACAGTAAAAGCCCACCTACCCTGCCCACCCTCCAGGCCAGTGTGAAGATTCAGCTAGTTAATAGAAGTGTTTCAGACAAGGGATAGTGGGACCTGTGTCATACATCTCAGTGGTGCCATGGCAGGGGGTGGATTCACTTAAGGCCTCCCCAGAGCACCACTCACTCTTCTATCCACGTCCCCCTCTCATCTAGAAAACGGAGCCTTCCTGCTCCACATATGTGTGGGCTCCCTAGTGGGAGGCAGATGAGGCCGCTGTGAAGAGAAGAGCACAGGCTCCTGCCCTCAGGCAGCCGGGCAGGACAAGGAAGTGGAGCAGAGGGACCCTCACAGCAAGGCTTCTGGTGTGCCCTGCACATTGGGGAAGAGCAAGCTGACTCACTGTCTATACCCTCTTGGGACAGAGCGGGTACCAGTGTGACAGGTCACAGGGAGACAGGTCTCACAAGAACCTTCCAAGAATCAGAGCCGCCTTTCCAGGGGCTGGGCTGTCCCAGGAGGAAGAGAGATCTGCTCCAAAGGGCCCCCTCTCCCCAGGGGAGACAGTCCACCTCAAACATTCCTTCTAGTCTTGGGCTAACGTTTTCAGCTTCTGTTTCTGAGAAGTTACTTGGGCTAGGGGTCCTGAGTTATTCAAAGCAGCCCTTAGGACTAAGTGCAAACGAAATAATGAACACTTTCACAAACTCATAAATAAATGATTTCCCCAGGATCCTCCCAAAGTCTGAGCTCATATAAACCTGAGCCAGTGGTCATAAAATGAAGAGAGGATGAAAGAGTGAGCACGTTTCCTGTTTGGGCTAATTAAAGTTGTAGCCTTCAAGATTTGAATCTCCAGTACTTGAGTAGAGGTGGAGTGACCAGATGTGTCCCCTCCACCGTGTTGCAGTCTATATACCCCTTCCTCAAGCCCATTTCCTTTTCCTTGTGAGCACACAGCTAGACTACATTTCCCAGCTTCCCTTGCAGTGACCTGTAGCCATGAACTGAGTTCTGGTCAATGGAACATGGGCAGTAGCTGTGTGTTTCACTTCTGGACCTGGCCCATTAAAATTTCCTAAGGGATCATACACACACTCTTTGTCCACTGCAGAACATTCTCTGGCCAGATGCAGATAACCCAGAGAGAATTCCAAGACCTTAAATTAAGGTCAGCAAACTTTTTCTGTAAATGGCCAGATAGTAAATATTTTAGGTTTGTGAGCTATACAGTGTTCGTTGTAACTACTTAACACTGCTGTTGCAGAGCAAAAGCAGCCATAGGCATTATGTAAATAAATAAATATGATTGTGCTCTAATAAAACTGCATATATAAAAACAGCTGGCAGGACAAATTTGGCCCATGGCTCCTGCCCTAAGACACGGTAGAGGCTCAAAGTAGAAGGAGCCTGGGTCCCTGTATGACTGCTTGACAACCGAGAGTATTCATACTGAATATCGCATAAGTGAGAAATAAACTTCTATCATGTCAAACCAGTAAGAATATGGGATTTGTGAAAGCACCATATTCTATTCCTTCTGGTTGTCAAGTTTGTGGGTCAAGAAACGGGCCAAAGGCCAGGCGCGGTGGCTCACGCCTGTAATCCTAGCACTCTGGGAGGCCGAGGCGGGTGGATCGTTCTGAGCTCAGGAGTTCGAGACCAGCCTGAGCAAGAGCGAGACCCCGTCTCTACCAAAAAAAAAATAGAAAGAAATTAATTGGACAGCTAAAAATATATACAGAAAAAATTAGCCGGGCATGGTGGCGCATACCTCTAGTCCCAGCTACTCGGGAGGCTGAGACAGTAGGATTGCTCGAGCCCAGGAGTTTGAGGTTGCTGTGAGCTAGGCTGACGCCACGGCACTCGCCCCAGGCAAGAGAGTGAGACTCTGTCTCAAAAAAAAAAAAAAAAAAAAGGAAACGGGCCAAAGAGAAAGAACATGTGAATGTTTTTCTGAAACAGCCTGTAGAAGTGTAGGGCTGGAGAGACGTTGCAGGTAGAAGATTTTCAAAACACCTACCCCAGCACCTTCAAAAAGTTCCAGAGAACTATGCTTCCTTCAGAACTTAGGTCAGGCAGTTTTATGACTCTGGTCAGAGTGTTTGAGGAGACTCACTTTGACAGATGAAGAGGATGATCTTCTGCTTTGTGAGAACGTCTATGATCACTCCACCCTCCCTTGGGTGGGTTGGATGCCCCTCCTCTGTGTTCCCTTGATACCCCTTTTTAGGTTGGACTGCTATTACATGTTTTGGCCTTTTCTGCTAGATTTAAGCTCTGTGAGAGCAAGAAGCATCTTGTCTTCCTAGGTCCACCCTCCATCCCCCCACTTCATCCCCCCATCCTACCCCTACCCCCCAACTCTCCTACCTCACTCCACAACCAGCTCAGTGCTTGGCATCCAGTAGATACATTGTACGTGTGTCCTCAGGGAAGGAGAGAATGGAAATGAATGAAGACGTGCATAGGTCAAAATTGCCTAGGCTATAGGTGGGTAACTATACATTTATCATTCAAACTAGGACACTTTGAGAGTGAAATATGGCTCCACTATAATTACGTGAGGACATCGAGTATAAATCAGGACTGTCCTGAGCAAACCGGAATCTGTGGTCATCCTAGCAGTAGGCCTCTTTGGACCATGGTCTGCAGCAATATAGAGCATTCCCAAAGGGAATTGGTGGTTTCAATTAGTTGAAGGACATTTTACGATTAAAAACAAACAAAGAAGAAAACTCAGAGCACAATGGAAAGGTCAGGATGAGTGATCTGAAGTTTTTCTTGGTGGAAATCTAGGAAGATCAGCATAGCTCTCTCATTGCGCTATGAGTTTTCACTGATCGTTACATGCTGGCGCCAACCACAACAGTCTGCATTTACAGTACAGCTCATATTCACCCTGAGCGCAGTCCCAGGCATACCTATAGGAACACACACACACACACACACACACACACACACACACACCTCCTTTCAAGCAGGACAAGCGGATTCTCAGTGTTCTTGTCTGTACTCTGTCTACATATAACATCTCCAAGAAAAACCGCAGAACCTCCACATTTCTAGAAAATAATCAGTCTAAAGATTACTTTAAGAGGATATGCATCCATTTCAGGGTTATCTATTTGAGAGGTCAATGAAATCACAATTGCAAATATTTGTGGAAAGCTTTTGGAGGGGTGTGTGTTAGTGTGTGTGTGAGTATAGAACGTTAATCACACCAGTAATACTGACCTGGGCTGATAATCAGATGCTGGCAAAATGAATCCCATTATGCAGAACAAATAAAAATGCAGCCAGAGAGCACAGGGCAGCCACCATATCCTCCTGCTAGGCTGAGGGAGGAGACCGGGCTGGAGATGGCCACACAGCACACGCTTCAGATGGAAAGTCAGCACATAACATCTCTGCATGAAGCATGCCATTTAAATGCCCACCTCTTGCTTCCTACTTTTAACAGATTACTTCCTTGTTTTTGCAGGTTTTCCCTTCTTGGGCCCTGGAATATGTTTCGTGGAAAATGTCCCTGCCTGTGGACACATTCGCTCTGGGGGGCGGGGGGTGGGGGGAGCCTCACTGAGGCCCACTCGGCAGGACTGTGTTATCTCAATCTGAATATTCCAGTAGCAACCCCTCCTTTCCTGTCCTGCACTTTACAAGGCATTTGCTTATCAATATGTAGATTTTGAACCTCAAAACAACCTAAGAGAGAGTTTGGTTAGGTATTACTATCTCCATTTCACAGAAAGAACTGGTGCCAGAAGGAAACGCACCAAGGTCAAAGAGCTAACATGTGGGAAATCAGGGCTAGAACCAGGCCTCAAGTCCATTTCTCCTTCAGCTGTACCTTGCAGCCTCACCCACAGGAATACTAACCCCCACCCCACCCAGCCCCGCATTTGTTAATATTGGACACTTGCTAGGACCCGGGTCAGAGGATTGGAGTGGCAGGGTTATAAGGTATGGCTGAAACCCGTTTTGATCTCATCAGTGTGAACACCTCCAAAAGGGCAGCCATGGACTCTGTGAGCTTCCTTCACCTACAGCAACTGCTGCAGATGTAAGAGAGGAAGGACCCCACGCACCTTGGGGTGTCTATACATCTCTTTCAGACAAGCAGTGTGGTTTGGTCTAGGCACAAACAGTAGTGCCTAATCACATGTTCCTCTTTTAAAGAGATGAGCTCCTCTACTGGGAATCAGGTGGTGAGCACCAGTGAAGGTTTTCCCTGGGAAGCAGGGCCACTGGGGCAAGTTGACATGCAAAGGCTAAGACAGGTTTCTCTGCAGGGGAAGCCTCCAGGGAGAACAGGAGCTGTGGATAAGGAACCACTGATAGTTTTATAGATCTGTAGGTGGTGCCAGGAATCATTTTCAAGCCCTGAACTGGAACCCAGAACTGAGAGTGTGCTGATGCAGGACCCAGTGGCCCAACCCACCCTCCCTCCTTGAACTCAAGAGACCTTGGAAACATCACTTTCTCTTTCTCCGTGCAGGAGTTTAGCTGCAAGAATGGAACTTTTAGGAATGTGGCTTATGGTGCTAGGAGAACATCTGTAATGTTATGAGAGGTACTCCCTGCACCAAAATATTTCTTACTGCCTACGCTAGCCTCCTCCTATCATGGCCCCTGAAATACCCTTAATATTTGACCTTTTAGATCTCAAAGACTTTTAATATTCAATAGTCCCCTATGAAAATGTCAACTCCCTGAGAAGGTCATTTAGATAAGAGTTTGGGATATTGACCGTAGGCTGAGAAACAAGAGCTTGAGGGGGCAAAAGTGGGGACTTTACCAGTGTGGGGAAGGGAAGAGCCCTGATTTTCACACACATACAACTGGCTCATATCCCCAGGGCAGTGGGGCTCCCTGCATTACTGCTGAGGGTTTCTGAAAGAGGGCACTGCCAAGTTTCCTTGGACAGTATCTGGGTTGCCTCCAAACTAACTTATCCCCAGCTCAAAGGACTCAGGAAAAAGAGTGTAGGACTTGGAGTCAGGGGACTTGAGTTCTGGTCTCAACTTGCAGAGTAATCTTAGGCAAGTCATTTCACTTCTCTGGACCCCAACTTGGTCCTTAGATTCAGTGATGGTCCTCACTTCAGGACTCATCATGGCCTCCAAGTTTTGAAATAGTAAAAAGGATACCTAACAGGTGACTCCTGGCTTGGCCGAGGGAACGTCACTTCTGAACCAGACATTGGTGAGGATCCAGGCACAATAGATCCTAAAGATGAGCCCTGTCCCGAGATCCCAAGATAGTTTCTGGCTCATGGTCAGAGGTTTCTTCTGTTCTGTCCCACTAGGGAATGGGGAAGGCAGAAAAACACTTGATCTTAGCCTTTGATTCTTCAAATCAGAACATTAGCAGTGAAAGTCTTGCTGTTTTCTGATCCAGCCCACCAACTTCACCTGGGAGGATTCTGAGGCTAGAGAGGGGAAGTGACTTGACTGGGTCGTATGCTGAGGGTCTCTCCTTGCAGGCTTTCGGCCACACCACCTTGTTGGAGTCTTCAACTGGCACAAATTAGAGAGATCTGGACAATAACCTTGGGGCTGGGGTAAGCAGAAATAAGACCCCAATTTCGTTCAAAGCCAATTCCAAATAACCATCCTTTTCCAAACCAGAACCACCCCTCCCTAGAAGGCCAGAGAAGTTCCAAGGAAAATCTTGAGAATTGAATCTACTTCATGTAGTGTTGAGGAGTTGAACGAATCCCAGTCTTACTTCCTTACCAAATATGTATCCTTAAATCCTTAGTTCCTCCATCTGGGTGATGACCTTGAGCTTGATCAGACCTGTTCTCCCATCCTGGAGTGGAATCACTCCTTACTCCTTCTTAGCATTTCCTGAGTACCTACCAGGTGCCAGGCCCTGTGCTAAGTGTGGTGAATCAAAGATGCCTAAAACACATGCTTGTCCTGGAAGAATTCAGCCAACAGGAAGGGTACAGGTGATTAATAACCATGATGCAATGGGAAGAACTCCCCCACCCTCAAACTACACCTGCTTTTCCAGGGGAGGGTCTCACCAGACCACATCCCAAGGATGGAAGCAAGAGGAGACCAAGTTCCTCTGGGGGCTACTACCCCACGCACCAGCAGCATTCTCCCCAGGGAGACACACACCTGAACTCTTTACCCCCAGCACCATGCATCTAGTACATGTTCACTCACACTTTGTGTGGGGAATGGGTGTTGATGAATAGCATTGCAAATATTTAGCAAGCACCCATCACGTATGAAATGAGGGGATACTAAAGAAAGGAGATATTCAATGGCCAGTTCCTGCCATCCCAAAACTAAAAATCTGTTTATAAGCCATCGAAACCAGAGACATGAGAAAAGAGCATTGGCTTGGGAGTCTGGACCCCCGGTTGTGGTCCCTCCCATGTGATAGGACATCACCCCTCTGTACCTCAGTTTGTTCATCTGTCAGTGGGGGCCAGGGCCAGAGCATGCCCTGGAACAGCAGGATTGGTGCTGGCTGATGCCAACATGTATGGTTTGGTTTTCCCTTAAAGTTTGAGCATTCTTTTCTTTGGGGAGATTTAAGGTCTGACCTGGGTTTATGGAAAGGAGGAAAAATGAAGCCAGGAGTAGGTGGGCAGTAGGAAAAGCCAGAGGGTAATGAAGTGCGAATAGGAGGAAGTGGGATGGAAGAGAGATGAGGAGGAAGGCAGAAAAGGTGACTGTCAGAAGGGCTACTCTCCATGGGTGTTAGAAACAGGACCTTCGCTGGTGCCACTGAACACCCTAAGATACAGGAAGAAAGAAGTGCTCAGCTCCAGGGCCATCTAGCCATTCAAACCACCAAAATGGTGGTCACTCAACACAGCCCAAATTGGGTCACTTCAGAGTTGGCAGTAAAGATTTGATCCCAGGGACACTGGGGTTATGAACAGAGATAAGCCAGCAGGAACAGAAAAGGCCCCAGCTAACAGTAAAGCCAGATCCAGATGCGGCTGCTAGAGTTTGGATGTTTGCCTTCCCAAACCTCACGTTGAAATTTGATCCCAATTTTGGAGAGGGGGTCTAACAGGAGGTGTTTGGGAGTGGGTGAGTTCTCTATTAGTTCCTTCCAGAGATGGTTGTTGAAAAGGGCTTGGCACCTCCTGGCTCTCTCTTGCTCCTGTCTCACCGTGCGACCTGTACACGTTGGCTCCGCTTCACCTTCTGCTATGAGTGGAGGCTTCCTGAGGCCTCCACCAGAAGCCGATGCTGGAGCCATGCTTCTTGTACAGCCTGCAGAACTGTGAGCCAAATAAACCTCTTTTCTTTATAAATAACCCAGCTTCAGGGCCAGGTGTGGTGGCTCATGCCTATAATCCTAGCACTTTAGGAGCCCAAGGCGGGAGGATCTCTTGAGCCCAGGAGTTTCAGACCAGCCTGGGCAACATAGCGAGACCTTATCTCTACAGAAAACAGAAAAATTAGCCGGGCGTGGTGGTGCGCCTGTAGTCCCAGCTACTCACATTGCTTGAGCCCAGGAGTTTGACGTTGCAGCGAGCTATTATGACACGACTGCACTCTAGCCCGGGCGACAGAGCAAGACCCTGTCTCAATCGATCAATCAATCACCCAGCTTCAGCTATTCCTTTATAGCAACACTAAACAGACTTAGACAGCGGCCATATGCAAAACGGCTGGAGCAGAGAGTACAGAGTTCCCCACGTGTCAGCCATGGCTCCTAGTCACAGCAGTCCACACACATTTCTAGCTCTGTCACGCATCACTTACCAGCAGATGCTAAGGCTACTGATGCATACCACACAGAGGAAAGAGTTCTGCTTATTAAATTACTAAATCCTGCTAGAAAAGAGGGCAACTTGCTCCTAATAGAATTTTTATGTTTCTCGTGATTCTCAGCGACTCCAATGAGATTTTTTAATCTCCAGTGTGGTGCCAGGGGTAGATTCTACCAGCCAGTTCTCTCTCTGTTCACAAGCAGAACCCTCAAAAACAGCTCTGTCTCCTGGGAAGGGAATTGTGCTTTCTTAGTATAACAGAGCCTTTCTAATTTGTTTAAAATCTACTGTTCTGCTGGCTGTGGAGCAGTGAAAGGGATGTTTTCTTTAGGGAGGAGCATGTGTGTGTGTGCGGAGGGGGTGTTCCCTTACACTGGAATAGTTGAGAGGGTATGAAATACTATTGCGTATTTTGTACCGCCACTCCTCCTGCCTGCCTTCCCCCTCAACATACACAACGAACTGTAGAAACGAACATAGGCTGTGTGCGCCGAGAGAGGGTGATGAATGCCTCCTCCGCGGACTCGCGCCTCCACCTCTGTGACATCTCTCTTGCTGCCGGAAGTCACTGCTTTTCATGCAGTCAGTGCTGCACTGTTGGACACGGAGGATTACTTAGGCTGGGAAAGAATGTGAAAGTGTCTCACTGCATTTAAAGTACCATCAGGTTACGTCAAGGAGAAACACGAGACTCACCTTGCAAGAAGGAAAAGCTAAATGTGATGAGCGAACCAGACTTCAGGTGCTTTTTGGAACGTGCATTTCATCTAACTACTTAACTTTGCTTTGGTCACGCCACTCTTTTCCCTCCAAGTGCCAGGAGCAAATTAGATTCTTGAGGTTTTTTTGGTGGGTGTTCTTGTTTTTCATTCAAAACATCTCTTCTTACTCTAGTGATATCACGCTGGAAGACTGAGACATAAGAAAGGGTGAATCATGTATCACCTTTGAATCTCGTCTAGAATTACATCAGTCAGAGCCCTGGGGTGCAGTGGGGATGAAAGCCAAAAAGCAGAGGAGAAGGAGAGACAGGGAGGGCATGGCCGGAGTGGCAGGCGGGGGAGGGGGGAGACCTGGTTCTTTTACAGCCTGATTATTTTCTCCTTCCACCCACTCAGCCCCCAACACCCCCCACCTATTTATAAATAGAATAAGAGAAATAATCAGACTTTAAAGAGACAGTTACCTTATATTTATTGATGGTGTTGGTTTAAATGTCATTTGCCTGAAGTTTTTGACCAATCACCATACGTCCATTCGTCATAGATGAACGCCAACCTTGGCATTCTCATCAGGCACATAAATTGGACAAGAATGAAGACACACAGACTCGCCCCACCCCCAAGTATTAGCGGTATTATCTGTGCTGTTTTATCTCTTCATCAGTTTCGAACAGCAGAGGAACTTGGCAATAGAAATAATCTGAAATGTAAAATCTAGTCGCACAAGATAGCTATGGCCCACACAGCTGTCTGCTGATCAGGCAAGAACACTGGTGTGGAAGGCTCACCAGTGTGGGTGGGTGGTACGCCAGGATTTGACTTTGCCGACCTCTCTACCTGGGGGTTTTTTAATGTCATTCAATGATGTGTATCTGAGGTATTCAGGGAGAGGAATAGGAACTTTCAAACAAATCAAAATAAAATAGATTCAAAGACCTGGACCTTGTCCTAATGCCCTTAAGAAGAGACGGAATATTTTAAAAGATATTTCTAAAAATATTTCCCACTCATCCCCTTTGCTTTTCTTTTTTCAAAATCATCTTATGCCGGACCCATTCCCATTAATTAGGAAGAAAATCTTGAATTCTCCTTCCCTCTGTGGTTCCGTGAATTCCAGACTCCTTAGGATTTCTGGGTCTAGCTGCTCAGAGCATATTTATGATGAAAACAAAGCCAAGTGGCCTCAGGACACCAGGGAAGGCCAGGAGTGAGATTCATTTCTGCAACACAGGAAAAGAGGCTCAAAAGGGCAAAGGGAAAATAGAATTTGCAGAAGGCACAGTTTTGGCAGCATCTTATTACAACTTCCAACTGATCGGGTGTAGCCAAACTAGAGACATCTGCTTGGAGTTTACAACAGAAACAAACACACGGAAAGCATGAAAACACTAAAACATGCACACCCCGGACCAAGCGCTAACAGCTCCTCTATGCCTTGACCTCCACACCACTCCCCCACTGGGTCACGCTGGGCTGGAGAAGGGAAGGAAATGGGATCTGCAACCTGCCCATCCACCACCCCACCTGCACCATGACTCATTCACACCACGATCAGAACTTGTCAACTTTTCTCTCTCTTTGGTTTTCCTCCCAGGAAAAACAGAGATGATTCTGCCCCTCATGGAGCCCCGGGGGACTTCCTTTGGGTTTCTAGTTCATCTTTAAAGCTCCCTGGCTGTTTATAAAGGAGAAGATTATGTGGTATCTTTACACTTGATCATTAGTGTGACCCACAGAAGGAAGTGGTAAAACCTCAGCAGACCCGGAAAGTCACTCCTCCATAAATAATCTCACAGGTCTGAGAGTGGGAAGTGGAATTCACCCTAGCCTCTCCAAAAATTAACTCAGAAAGATCAGAAAAGGTCACGCACAATTTAGTGGGAATATGGGCTATATAGTGAAGGCTGGCCCCAGACACAGCACCCAGAGTCATGGAGGTCCAGGAAGGCCCCGGACTACACATAAAGTGGATCCCCCTTCCCTAATTCTCTCCAAGCCAAAGACTGTCTTACCACGCCATCCCAGGATTTGACACGTCCTCTCCCGCCCCCATGCAGCAGTTCCAGAGGCTCACCTGTTCTGGTAAATTTTCCTCTTTATTCTCCCCCCACTGACGTGCAAACAGAACCAGAACAGTGCTACTTTTAAAAAATAACAAAAATGTTTTATACACATTTCTGTATATACAACTGAACAACATTTTACATGTTTCTTTTGCACAGCAAAAGACATAAACATCCATCTCTGAGAACACAGTTATGTACAAAATAAAGATGTCAAAAATACTTCACAACAGTGCAAAAATATTTTACACAGTATCATGGAGTGAGATCTTTTGAGCAATAGGAAGGGGTGTGTGTGTTTCTAAAGGAAAACTCCTTTTTCAGATTATTAGATGTCTTTAACTGTAAACAAAACGCAACTTTCTTTCATCTCCCCCCACCCCAACAGTTATTTGAGGAATTTGGCAGAATTTCAAGGGTCTGAGTCTTGAGGTAAACAGCCCAAGCTCTTGCACCAAAAAGAACTGGGGGCAAAGGGGTGGCATTGAAGCCTCAAACATCTGTTGAGAGCAAATCCCTTTTTTTCAACACCATGTCAATGACAGTGCAAGGCCGCTCCCAGGGGGCTGAGGGAGGAAGTCAACCCCTCCTCCTCAGGCCCCAGCTGCCCCACAAACAGGAAACTGGCCGGCAGGAGAGACTTTTGCGAACTTCAGCCCAGCCCGCCATCCTTCACCCGCCTCCCACAGGACGGCCTCGCACCTTCCTTGCAGGGGTTTTCCCCGCTCTCACGTCTCCCCACATCCCCAAGCGCAACCTGAGCCCGCCTCGAACAGAACTTAAAGTGTTGGGGCAAGGGAAGGGGGGGCGGCCAGGGTCAATTCTGGGCTTCGCATGCCCCATTTCCCCTTTCCTGGGCGAGGGCGGAGGATAAGGTGGTTGTCAGGACCACGGATGGGGACCCACAGTGGGGTGCCGGGGGCGCAGAGGAGTCTTCCGGGAGTTCAGCCCGAGTGGGGCTCGTCCTGGCTGGCGTCGGCTGGGCCGGGCGGGTCCACGGTGGTGGCGGAGGTGGCGTCCGGGCCCCCGCCCTCGATGGAGCTCTCGCTGCCGGTGCTCTCGCCCGACAGCAGGCGCGTCACCCGCAAGTCGGCCTGCAGAGTGCTCACGTCGTTGCCGAAGCTGAAGTCGCCCAGGTCGCTAATAAGCTGCGACAGCTCGGCCTTCATGTCGGAGGCGCTGCCCAGGAGCAGAGGCGGCGGCCCGGCTCCCCGGCCCAATGAGCCCCCGCCGCCCCCC
The DNA here is from genome assembly GCA_004363605.1 of Indri indri. Classification (NCBI taxonomy): domain Eukaryota; kingdom Metazoa; phylum Chordata; class Mammalia; order Primates; family Indriidae; genus Indri; species Indri indri. The sequence continues at coordinate 38,883 of RJWJ010004266.1, forward strand.
AGCGCCTCCTCGCGGCCATTCTCCAGCGTGTCCAGCAAGTCTCCGCACTCTAAGTGCATGGCCACCACCAGCGCCCGCTGCGCCTCGGCCTCCTGCTCTGCTGAGTCTCCCTCCCCCGCACGGTCCTCCTCTTCCTCCAGGCAGCCCACGGAGTGCTCCTCTTCCTCTTCCTCCTGCAGCTCCTGCTCCTGCTGTTCCCCAAGCAGGTCCTCAGTGATGGAGCCGAGCTTGGGCGCGCTGCGGCTGCGCTCCACCGGCGGTTTGTAGCAGCAGGGTCCGTGCAGGAGCAGCTTGCGCAACGGCACTAGCGGGATGGTGTGCGCGCCCACCAGCTCCTGCTGCTGGTGACGCGCGTCGTCCCGCCGCTTGAGGCGTTTAAATTCTGCCAGTGCGTTGGCAGATGTCTGGTAGAGTAGTAGGGCCATAGCTTGCGCCTTCTCGGGCTTGGACACCAGCACGGCATGGCAGCGCAGCATTACCGCCTTGTGCTTTAGCTCGTGTCGGTACACCCATGCGAAGACCTTAGGCAGCCGCGCGTCTGCCACGCAGTAGGTGACGCGGTGCAGCAAGTAGAGGTGGCCGGGGCGGCGCAGCGCGCGCTCCTCGGCGTGCACCATGCGGATACCCTGCGCACTCACCGTCAGCTTCATCTTGGTGCCCTGACGGCCCGCCTCGCTCTTGCTCCAGATCTTGCCCACGGCTAGGTCGGTGCAGCCATCGCCGCGCGCCTGGATGGTGGTGGCATTGCCCAGGTAGAGCACGGTGTAAGTGGGGTCCTCGCTGGTGATGTGCAGTTTCTTGCGCTTGGAGCGGAACATGCTGCCCACCCGGCTAAGCGCGCCTTCGGGGCACGCCCGTGCCAGCGAGCTGAGCGCTGAGTAGTGCAGGCTCACAGCGTAGCCCTTGGGCTTGGACGCCTGCCGCGGCGGCGCCTCGGCCAGCAGCTCGAACTTGTGCTTCTTCCACGGCAGCATCTCCGAAGGGCGCCCCGGCACAGCTGGGCGGCGGAGCGCCGGGTGCGAGCCCCGCTGAGCCACCCGCCCCGGCCCGGGCAAGACCGAAAAATAAAACTCTGTTGGGAGCGGCCCAGTGGTAGGGAGTTGGGGGAAGGGGAGGAGAGATAGTGTTTAGAAACCCCGCAGGGATTGAGGGTAGAATTTTTAAAAGAAGAAAATAGGGGAGGGCAGGGAAGAGAGCGCGCGCACACACACAGAACTACCCCAGCCTGGGCAAGGACAAGGGCAGAGTCTCAGGCAAGCAACAAAATGAGAGGGAACAAGAGCGGAGCAAAATGTCTTAGAAAAAAGCTAGATGCGCGCGTGCAAATAAATAGAGGGAGCCCCAGCAAAAGCACCCGGGATGGTGCGAGAATATGCAGAAACTTCCCAGCGAAGGTGAAAAGGGCCCCCTGACACACACACACACAACTCCTGGGCCTGGGGCCAGAAACTGCGGAAACTCTAGAGCGACTGTCCCCTGGGGCCAGTGCTCCCCACCCCCAAAGGTGCTGGAGATGGAGAGCCCCTCAGCTGGGCTGGCCCCAGAATCAGCAGCTTGCCCGAAGCGCGGTCAGATGGCGGGCGCGGCCGGCCACGGCGGCCCAGCGCAGCAGTCCCGCGGTGGCTCACTGCATCTCCGCTCCGGCCGGACGCCGGGGACTCGCGCTTGGCAGTCTCACTGCCCGGGCTGGCCTGGCCCGGGGAGCGCTGGTCTCCGCGGGCTGGGCGCTCGCATGGCCGGCTCCGGGGACCGCCGCTACCTCATTTCTTCCCTTCAGAGTGTCCAACTCCACTGGCGGGCTCTCTTGGGTCGGCTGCCCGCCTTTGCAGCGCGCCCTCTCCGGTGCAGCGAGCGGTCGCCGGCTCGCCCGCCTCACATCCTTGCTATCCGAGGGGAAGATCTCGGGTAAATATAGGCCGGCGCGAACCATTCGCCGAGCGGGGACAGGGGAGGAGCAGAGAAGAGGATCCGTTTCGGGCTCCAACGCCGGGCAAATTTCTGGTCTCTTAAAGGAACCCGGTAGCAGCCATTGGTGGAGGGAGGGCGGAGACCGACCCAATCTGGCAATTACATCCCAAATTTGCCAGCGTCTCTTTTATCTACAGAAACCACCAAGACCTGGGTTACCCCGCAGCAAAAGGAACTTGAACTGTGACACTCCACCCCCAGGCTGAATTGCGACTCACTGAATAAATGTATGTCTAGATCGAAACTTCTGGGGGAGGTGGTGGAAGATGAGATTATAGGCTATAATGTCCTATGCAAAAAGGTTGAGAAAATAGTGTTTTTTTTCCTTGTGTGACAGCTTTCTAAGAATGACTGGGTGCTGTTTAATATTATCATTTTCAGAATTGTATTGGATTAAAGAAAACAAAGAGGCACAGAAAACACCAAGACTTATCTTTCACTACCTTGGAGCCCCTTATTCACAGGTAAGCAGCAGATGGTGAAAAGTGAGGTGAGTTGTAATGTGACTGGAGTGAACAATATAGTATATAGTCAAAAATAAGGTGCTTCCCTGCTCGTAATCGCCCCGGTCCCCCCAAATACCCATTCCTACTGTCAAGCTTCAGAGTAGAGCAGTTATTCTGAGATATGTACAAATTCTAAGTAATGCTTGTGTGTGGTTAGAATGCAGTTTACTTTGGCAGGCCAGTCATTTGGTTTTATTATATCATTGACCCATTTTGGATGAGAATTCCTAGTAAAAATTCAAATGACATTTTTTATGTGAGTGTCAAATAATACCTGGCCACCCTCCAGTGGGAGTGATGATAATTGCATCAGTCATGCTTTTCTCATGGGCCAACTGGACAATGTAGTTTTAGTCATCTGACCAGTTTGACTCTTGGTTAATAACTCATTTCTGGGCCCTTAAAACAACCTGCTTGCCTCTATGGTCTGCTCAGTCAAAGCAAAAAGATTTCTGGCTGGAATGTGTAATAAACGTCTGGATGACCCTGCATCAAACTCCCAGGCTTATCCTGGAGGAGGACAGTGGTCCCTCCCCACAGTCCTAGCCCACTAGGGATCTTGGATGTCTCCGGCCTCCATGCCAGATCCTCACGTCAGAACCACTGCAGCCGCTCCTGGAAATTGCTTAATGCTCTACCTTTGCTAACTTTTAACCTTCCTTTGAACTCTAACCCAATTTTCCCAGAGTCATAGGTGCTGAGTTTCAATTTAACTAACTTCTCTGAGTACCTTTTGGTGCCAGGCCCTGAGCTAGGAGCAGATCCAGTTACTGTCTCCAAGAAGCTCCCGGGCCAATGAAGGATGTAAATTCCACCCAACTCTGGGCTTCCACTGGAATGTAGGCTCTATGAAAGTACCCTGTATCCCCAGTGTGTGGTACAAATAGGCACTCAATAAGTGTCTGTTGAATTAATGGATGAGACATGCATGTGAACAAGAAGACAGAGTGGACTAAATGCTAATAAGAAAGACCCAAAGTACTATGAGAAGCTGGAAAAAAAGGTTCATCAGAAAATCAGAGAAAGTCTTCATGGAGGTGGTGACATTTTGAGAGTGAACAGGATTTCTCCAAACAGGAAAAGATCGAAAGGCTTTCCAAGTGTAGAGGACAGCAAAACTAGAGACGCATGTCAATGCATGCACATGCACAGGTTCAGATGGAGTTTAATGATTGTAACAAAGAAAGAAGAAAGTTTCCTGATGGTGCTTTTTGGCCCTCTTAGTCTCTAAAAGAAGGAGTGGCCTTTTCACAGCCGACTGGACCTATGGTGTCCTTCAGTCAGAGCCATAATGCCTTACTCTTCAGCTGTACCGATGGGTTAGTGTAGCAATATCAGACATGGTATTGGAATGAGGTAGTTAAGACTATCTATAATAAGCAATTTAAGCCAACATTAATTCCTCAAACTTCTGGAATATCTTGCAGTGGCAATGCAGTAAACAGTACATGCTCCAAAAGACAAAAAGTCCTGGTAAAAACATACCACCAAATTAACCTGTGCTAAGTGACCTTCAGCTGGTCCATAATCTCAAATCTAATCTCTACATAAGCAGACATCATAGTCAAGCAGTTTACGTCCGCATGGCTTAGAGGTCCAAGGGGGAGCTACTGCTGGGAGATACCACCTTGTGCTTCATGGGGTGGCAGGGAAACCAGTGGACCACAGTGGCAGGGAGGAGTTCACTGGCAGGCCAGGCTTTTCAGCAGCGGCCAGAATGCCAAGCCCAGATGCACAGACCCACAGAGCAGCTCCTGTTGACTAGTCTATGTCATGCCTTGACTGCCTTCTTAATAAGCTTGTTTTCAACCTCGGGAGAACACAAAGATTCTAGGCCACTGTGAACACCCCAGTGTGTGAGTCATGCTCTGTGCCTGTGCTCAAAGATCCAGGAAGAGATCCCACTGTCTCCTCCGGGCCTGGGCTTGGGCCTGGGCCAGGCTCTGGGGCCTGCTTCACCTACGGAGAAGCTGGCCACCCCTGCCGAAAGCATACTTTCAAACTGAGGCTGCGTTTCTTCAGCTGGGACAGCTGGCGGCACCATTTATGAGTCCACACCACAAATTTGAGACAGGGCAGTTCCAGAACACAACATAAGCAAAGTCGAATTGGGAACGGGTTAGAAACTGCAGACTGCTTTTTTTAAATGACACTGCCCCACCTACTGGTAGCAGGCGGAAATGCCACGTGATGGGATGGCTTATAAAACCCGATAAGCCAGTGGTTAAACCAATACGCGGCCAAGTCACAGCTGGAAGGAAATGCTGTGACCAGGAGTCCCAGCCCCAAACTTGACATCTGAGAGTCAACTTTTCAGCTTACAGAAGGCTTTTGAACAGGTTCTTTCTGGACCACCTCATGTCTGACATGGTGCCCCTTCTCCACCCTCCTCTAATATCCCACTCACTGGACACTGGCTTGGGAGATGACAAATGACGAATCTGGAATCTTCAAAGTCATTCAGCAAATATTTGATGAGAGTCTCCCATGGATGTGACACAGCTGCTGGAGATACAGCATTAAAGCAGACAGACAGGTCTTTGCCTTCATGGGATTTATATCCTATGGGTAGAGAGGGCAGATATTACAATAAAGCGACAAATAACTAATAAAATACCAGACAGTGACAAGTCTCTGAAGAAAAGGAAGCAGTGTTGGGAGTGGAAGGTGGCTGTTTTAGACAGTACGGTCAGGAAAGGTGGCTCTGGCCAGAGACTCGAACGAGACAGAGCCAGCTGTGCAAAGAGATGGGGGACAGCACGCTCCGGCCTGTGCTGGCCAGTATGGCAGTCACTGGCCATGTGAAGCTGCTGAGCACTTGGAACACAGTTGGCCCAAACTGAGACATGCCACAAGTCTGAAAGACACACTGGACTTCGTTTTTGTTTCTTTTTTTTTTTTGCTTTATTTGCTTTTTGCTTTTAGCTACTTTCATCTCCGTAAGACACACTGGATTTTGAAGACTTAGTATGACAAAAAGAATGTAAAAGACCTAAATAATTTTATATTAATTACATATTAAATGATAATATTTTGGCTATATTGGGTTAAATGAAATATATTATTAAAATTAATTTTACCTATTTCTTTTTGCTTCTTTAATGTGGCTACTGGATACCTTGGTTTTAGCCCAGTGAGACCTGTACTAGATTTTTAACCTGCAGAATTGTAAATTTGTGTTGATTTAAGCCACTAAGTTTGTGCTGACTTGTTACAGTAGCAGCTCACCTCCAATCCAGTCATCTTTTCCCTTATCCTGGCTCTGTTCTCTCTCCCACTCTTCCCAATGAGTACCCTAAATCTTTACCAGTTTCCCAAAGCCACCTGCTCTCCCCAGAGCCAAGCAGAACTGACCTGGCACCTCCCCAACAAAAGGGGGCAGTTAGAGCAACCCCCAGCCCCAGCTAATCTATACACGGCACATCCATACCCATGCCCAGCCCCTTCTTCCAGAAGAAGTCTCTCCTCCTTTGAACCTGTCCCCCTCAAAGCCAGCCTCCACAGTTACCAAACTATGAATCTGACCTGTACCTCTTCCCATTTTAACCCTTCGGTTGCTTCCCACCAGCCACAGGATGCACTCCCAGCTCCTCAGTATAACACACAAGAATTTTCAGGTCTGGCACATGCTCATTCTTCTCTCCCAGCCCCCGAATTTATGCTCCAGCAATGGAAAATAGCCTGTACTTCTTCCCATGCTTGTGAGACTGTCTCTTCCCTGCCTGCCATTGCTTGTATGGTTCCATCTATTAATAACTGGAAGGACCTCCTCCTGCCACTTCCTCTGGCTGATTCCTACTCATTTGTAAAGAACCAGCTCAGGTATACCATTCTCTCCAGGAAAGCATCCTGCACCTAGCTGACTCCTCCATGCTCCCTTGTGTGTACCTTTACCTCTGCACTTGGCCTATTATAATATTTTCTTTAACTCTCTGCCTCCCCACCTAGACTTGGAGCTCCTTCAGGGTGGGGACTATATTTTATTCACTCTTTGTGTCCCCAGCTCCTAGCGTAATGCCTGCCACCAAGTCAACGTATGGTAAATGTTTGTGGAATGAACACTAACCGTGTGTTTATTTTCACAGTAACGGGACTGTGACAAGCACAGGCTATTAGAACTGGAAGGGCCCTTCCAGATAATCTAGTCAAACTCCCCTGGTTTTACAGATAGAAACCGAGGGCCTGACAGTGCATGCGCATGGCCATACAGTGATTTAGTGGCCAAGCCAAGATTAGGACTCCTGTGGCCTGAATCTCAATTCAGGGTACTTTCTGTCTGCTAAGCATAAGGCCAAGAGCTTTTAAACACATAAATGTGTAGAACTCATGTTCTTCACTTGCTCCCCCTCTATGAAGGGCTATGTTTGGGGGTTTCATAGGCTCAATTGTTAAACTGAGCAGGAGTATCCCTCACCAGCCAAACATACCTGTCCCTGTGACCTGTGTAGTCACTCACTGGGTCCCTTAATGAAAAGTCCACTCGTTAATGGCTTTCACTGCCCCCAAAGAGGTTGCAGTCAAGCATGACGGCCATGGGACTCCACCAGTGAGACTTTGACCTCTGTGGTGGTTAAGGTTGCACACAGGTCCGTGAAAGTACGGTGGCCCATTGGGTTCCTCTGCTCTGCCCAGTAACAACCTCTCTGGCGTTTTCACTTCAAAAACAATGAGAGTTGTAACAGTTCCTATTTCTCAGGAAATAGTATAAAGTACAAATGAGATTAAATGCATGTGATAAATACTTGGAGATTTTCAAACTAAGAGCAGAGAGCGTACTATGCAAGCCTGTGTTTTAGTTTGTCTCTTGTTTTTGAACTTCCCTCTGGGCATGTGGGCCTGGCACATCTTTAGCTGGGCTATGCAAATGAATGAGCAAGATAATAGCTGTTCAATCACAAACATCAACTTAACTGGCCTCTCTACAATGGGCGCTGGAGAGATGCACAGGGCCCCCTCCTTAAGGAGTTTATCATCCAGTATTCACTGATTCAGAGAGGACTTGAGGAGGTAGCTTTTGGTATGCTGTAGGGGATGAAACATAGGTGTGAATAAGTTTGATCTGAGATAGTGAAGGCTGAACTTAACATAGAGTACTCTGGGAACACAGAGGGAAAAATAACTTGTAGTCAAACAGTGAAGAGACCAGGGCCCTCTTTATGGAGGGGATGGATTTCATGGTAAGCACGGAAGGGTGGGCAGATTGCCATAAAGAGAGACAGGAGAGACAAGTCCACAGGGAGAGAAAATGGCTTATGCAGAAGGCAGTTAGTGTTGAACACTAAATGACTGGGCAAAGGCAGGAAATGCTTGTGTACTGAGCCCTTACTACGTATCAGACACCGTGCTAAGTGCTTCAGATCTATCCAAGCATTTCATCCTCCTAAGAGTGTTGCCAGGACTGTGCTAGTCTCTTCATTTTACAGAGGGAAAAGACTAAGGCTTAGAGGAGTTAGGAAACTTTCCCAAGATCCCCAAAGCCTATGTTCTTTGCGTTTAAATCAGGCCAGGACCTGACTCCTCAGGGCCTTGAATGGCAGGCAGAGGCGTCTCCCAAACTGCGGTGAGTCACTGGAGGCACTGGAGCAGGGACTACCATGATCAGAGCCAAGCTCAGATACCCAGAGAGAGCAAGGAAGACAGCCAGACACCCACACCCCAGCCCTGACTCACTGAGGGCCCCAGAACAAGCTGCTGTCCCTCTCTGGGCCTTTGCCTCCTTGTTTGTGAGCTGAACAAATTTCCTTCCAGTTCTAAGATCATAGAAGGCTGTATTCACTTCCTAGGGTGGCCATAACAAATTATCATAAATGGGGTTGCTTAAAACAAAAGAAGTTTAATCTCTGACAGTTTTGGAGGTTAAAAGAAGGAAGCATCCTTCTTCATCCCTTCTAGCTTCTGATGGCTGCCTATAATCCTTGGTGTTCCTTGGCTTATGGACATATCACTCCAATCTCTGCCTCTGTCATCTCATGGCTGTCTCCCTGTGTCTTCTGTGACGTGCGTCCAATATTTCTCTTCTTATAAGGACAGAGTCATTGGATTAGGGCCCACCCTAATCCAATATGGTTTCATCCTCAATTGATTACCTCTGCAAAGACCTTTTTCCAAATAAGTTCAGATCCACAGGTACTCAGGGTTAGGACTTGAACATATCTTTTTGAGGGACACCATTAACTCAAAACAAAGGCCATGACAGGAAATTGCAGGAGTAAGAGAGGACAATAGACAAGATCAGCAGTCTACAAACTCTGGGGGTCCCAAGCCCCCAGTAATGTTCTCACCATGCTGCTTGTCATGGAACCTCTCCTTTCATGGGCTGCTTGCTTGGAATGTTTGCCACTTGGACAGGGCCCAGGCAGAAATGCTAAGGCACTAGAAGGGAGCCAAGATAAGTGAAACCATGAGCCTTATAAGTGAGCCCTCTCGTCAGTGCTACCAAAGGCAGGGACTAGTAAAGAAAGAGCAGACTGGCTTGTCCCTTCTGAAGGTGGAGGGAGGCAAAATTATTACTCCTGCATGGTTAGCTTTAACGCAGAAACTCTGGATCTTTAAAAAAAAAAAGTTATTTTTAACCTTCTCATTTGTAACAATAGTATTCATAACTGATGATAACTGAATTTGCTACGTAGTGGTTCAAGGTACCCTCAACCTTCTCATGACAAAGAGGACAAGAGTCTTCTCCCCAAGTTACATGAAGGCACCACCCTTCTTTTGCCAATCTAGGCATCCTTTCTGAGACCATAATTGTTCCCCTGCTATTTGAGATACCCGGTGAGACAAAGAGTAGCAGGAAGAGGAAGAGAACCTGCAGGGTCAGGAGCGCATTAAGCACCTTAGTGGTTGTATATTCCAACACTCACTTTGAGGCATGAACCTGACTTAGAACATCTGACACTTGGTTATCTGGCCTTTGCTTGAACACCTCCAGTGTCAGGGAACTCACTACCTTACTAAGCTGTCCATTCCATCTTTGGACTACTCTGATTGTGAGGTTCAAACACATTGAACCCAAAACTGCAACCCTGTGGTTTCTCCCCATTTGTTCTGGCTGTTCTTGCCTTGTATCTACTCAGAACAATCTTCTCTCCCTTCCCTAGCATAGTCTGCCACATGATGGAAATGGTCCCACACACCCCTGGAGTCCCCCTCCTCGGGCTAGTCATACTTCCCTCACCTTCCCCTCATACTACATAGTTTTGCATTCCATCACCATCACTAGGTTGACATGTTAACATTTATTAATATATTTATTAGAGTGATATAAGGAGAGGGGTCACTTTTGGAAACAAAAAGTAGAATCCTGGTGCTCAGAAGCCCTCCTAAAGGAGTAGGGTTTACTCGGTGGCATAGTTCATGGCCCACTGCTAACTTGAGCTATTTAACCCTGGCTGAGTCCTTCTGTTAGGCTGATCACCATTAATGTGCAAGCTCATTGGGGCAGGCAGTTTGTCCAATGCTGAATGAATAAATGAATGGATGGGAGAAGCCTGGTGCTTTCTATCTGCAGATTTTAGAGTTAGTGATTATTAATTCTACTTCTAGCCTCCTTACTTTGCTTGACTTTGCTTAACTTTATTGGGTCTCAATTTCTTCAACTAAAAGTGCAGAAAAATAACAGTACTCTTTCTCACCTGACCGTTGTGATGGGAAAAGTAATTGCAAAGTCATCTGTGAATAAAAGACCACGGATATTCCACATATGAGAGCCGAGAAAAAATTCATGGGGTCAGATACAGCGTACGTAGGATCTTGTAGCCCTGCAGTCCCCAACCCCCAGGCCTCGGACTGGTACCTGTTAGGAACCAGGCTGCACAGCAGAAAGTGAACAGCAGGCAAGTGAGTGAAGCTTCCTCTGTATTTACAGCCGCTCCCCATCACTCGCATCACTGCATGAGCTCCGCCTCCTGTCAGATCAGCAGTGGCGTTAGATTCTCATAGGAGCACAAACCCTACTGTAAACTGTACATGTAACGGATCTAGGTTGTGAGCTCCTTAGAGAATCTGATGCCTGATGGTCTGAGGTGGAGCTGAAGTGGTGATGCTAGTGCTGGGGATCAGCTGCAGATACAGATTATCATTAGCAGAGAGGTTTGACTGCACAGAGACCATAATAAATCAATTGCTTATAGACTCATATCAAAACCCTACCAGTGAGTGGCAATTAAGCAGCATCTGGTGACAGGCTTTATATTGGCAAGTAGCATCTTGCTTCAATTGTAAAGCTGCATCTGGTGGCAGGCTTGAAGTCAGAATCCAACACTTACTTTAGTCCGTGTGTGGTCCACCCATTGTTTTACTTACCACTTCCATCCGTGCCTCTTTCCCACACTGTGCACTTGCCTCAGTCACAGTTTGGTAAGCTCACCACATAATCCTAGCAAAAATGAGTAAAAACCAAATGTTGCTGGAGAGCTTCTTTGAACAGGGGGAAAGACCCAGTGATGAGACAGCAGAGGACTCGAAGACTGCCAACTAAATGAAAGCTGCATTTAAAAGAAAATACCAAGAATCCTACTGAAATTACAGGTTCACCATAACAGGTGACCCACATTCTCCAATCCTGCTTTGTATGATATGTGGCAACCAGCTATCCAATGAAGCCATGAATCCTTCAAGACTGCTTCACCACATGGAGACCAAGCACCCTGCATTAAAAGACAAGCCTTTGGAGTTTTTCAAAAGAAAAAAAAACATGAACATGAAGAACAGGAGCAATTATTGAAGGCCACCACTTCATCAAATGTGTCTGCACTGACAGCATCATTCTTAGTGGTTAACCACATTGCTAAAGCTGAGAAGCCCTTTACTATTGGTGAAGGATTGATCCTGCCTATTGCTAAGGACATTTGCTGTGAACTTTTAGGAAAGGCTGCAGTTCAAAAGGTGGCACATGTTCCTCTTTCAGCCAGCACCATTACTAGATGAACTGATGAAATAGCAGAGGATATTGAGGTCTATCTGTTAGAGAGGACTAATGAGTCACTGTGGTATGCAATCCTGGTGGACAAGTTTACCAGTGTTGACAAGAAGGCAACAATGCTTGTTTTTGTGCAATATATTTTTCAGGAGGATGTGCGAGAGGGTATGTTATGTGCACTTTTGTTGCCAACCAACAGCACAGCTGCAGAACTATTCAAGTCTTTGAATGATTACATATCAAGAAAACTGAATTGGACATTTTGTGTCAGTATACGTATGGATGGAACAGCTGCCATGACTGAACAGCTTTCTGGTTTCGCTACTCAGGTCAAGGAGGTCGCTTCTGAATTTGAGTCTACGCACTGTGTCATCCATAGAAAAATGCTGGCTAGCCCAAAAAATGTTCCCTGAACTAAACAACGTTTAGCAAGATGTGATTAAAATTATCAACCATATTAAAGTGCATGTTTTTAACTCATGTCTGTTTGCCCAGCTCTGTGAGGACATGGACGCAGAGCACACACATCTTGTCTTTGTTTCTTTTTTTGAGACCAGAGTCTTGCTCTGTCACCCTGGCTAGAGTGCCGTGGTGTCAGCCTAGCTCACAGCAACCTCAAACGTGTGGGTTCAAGCCATCCTCCTGCCTCAGCCTCATGTGCCACCATGCCCAGCTAATTTTATTTTTGCTAATATTTTTTCTAATTTTTTTAGTTGTGCAGCCAGTTTTTTCTATTTTTAGTAGAGACAGGGTCTCACTCTTGCTCGGACTGGTCTCAAACTCCTGACCTCAAGCGATCCTCCTGCCTCGGCCTCCCAGAGTGCTAGGATTACAGGCATGAGCCACCACACCTGAACGCATGTCTTCTCTTATACACAGAAGTGAGATGGCTTTCTAAAGGTAGATCACTGGCCAGAGTTTTTGAGTTACAAGAGCTGCTCCAGAGATTTCTTTTAGAAAAACAGTCACCACTGGCAACACGTTTCAGTGACACAGAATGGGTTGCAAAACTTGCTTACTTGTGTGACATATTCAACCTACTCAACAAACTCAATCTGTCACTTCGAGGGAGAATGACAATTGTGTTCAAATTGGCAGATAAAGTGGCTGCATTCGAAGCCAAACTGGAATTATGGGGCAACAAGTGAACATTGGGATTTTTGACATGTTTCAAACATTAGCAGAGATTTTGAAAGAGACTGAGTCAGGGCCTTCTTTCTCCCAGCTGGTGCATGATCACTTACCTCAGCTTTCAAAAGAGTTTGAGCTTATTTCCCAACCACAAAAGACCCCTGACCTGGGAAGGAATGGATCCAAGACCCATTTGTGAATATGCCAGGTGAATCAACTTCATCCATGCTAGAAGAGAATCAACAGCTTAAGATCACAGATGATGGTGGCCTTAAAAGTATGTTTGAGACAACTTCAACTCTCCATACGTCTGGATTAAAGTCAAGGTGTAATATCCTGAGATTGCCACAAAAGCACTGAAAAACTTACTTCCTATCTTTGTGAAGCAGGGTTTTTTTGTAGTGACAGCAACTAAAATGAGATTATAGAGTAGACCGGACATAAGCATCACACTTTGGGTGTCACTGTCTCCCGTCACCCCCAAATGGGACTGTCTAGTTGCAGGAAAACAAGCTCAGGGCTCCCACTGATCCTGCATTATGCTGAGTTGTATAATTATTTCATTGTATATTACAATGTAATAATAATAGAAATAAAGTACACAATAAATGTAATGCGCTTGAATCATCCCGAAACCATCCTCCCACCCTGGTCTGTGGAAAAATTGTCTTCCATGAAACCAGTCCCTCGTGCCAAAAGGTTGGGTACTGCTGCCGTAGCCTGTGTCACCCAAGCAAGAGGTCTTTTACATTCCTCTTGCATGCACAATAACTGGTACAGGCAAACAATCAGTTTGATTGCAGTGACTCAAATTAATCATTTACAATAACCACCAATAAATGTCAACTGATAGTAGTGTGACTGGTTAACAATATTATATTGTTTATTTCAAAACAGCTAGAAGAGAGGATTTTGAATGTTCTCAACACAAAGAAATTATAAATGTATGAGGCGATGGACATGCTAAATACCCTGATTTGATTATTACACAAGGTATCACAACATCACATTGCACCCCATAAATATGTATAATTAGTATGTGTCAATTAAAAACAAAATTAAAAGAGTCTGCCGAATTATTAAAACTCACTTATGTGTGAGAATCCACCCATTTTCAATAGGGATAAACTGAGAATGGCAGATAATCATAGGGAGTTTCACTACTAATTCATTGGCACTCTGCAGAGACTGCCAGACTTTTATTTTCACAACTCCCAGCCTTATGCAAACTGCTTTAATGTCCTTGTAGAAGCTAGTGGTGTAGAGTATGGGAGAGAAGGAGGCACAGAGCTGCAAACTTGCCTTGGAACAATTTTTCTGCCACTAACACGTTTCTGACCAAGGAGTGAAAGGAAAAACAAAACAGAAACCCACCCACTCTTCCTTCTCCCTCCCCAGACAGATGTGGAGCCCAGAGGCACAACAGTGTGGAATTGGAGAGCTGAAAGCTACTCCAAAGTTTGGTTTTGGGTGTAGGTTTCAGGGCTCGTAACTTGTTTCAGGGCTTGTATTTGTTTAGACGTGGTAAATCAAGCATTATGCAACACCGTGAATGAGGAATACTCCCTTTGTCACTATTTGGAAGCTGGATATGAGGCTTTGTTTTGTTCCTCAAATCAATGCAGCCTCCTCCAGGGGTCAGCAATTCAGAGAATATTGGCTTAAACAGAAGGGTTCAGCTATGTGGGGAATCGGGAAAATCTGACCAGTATTTCAGACAAGCCTGGTGGATGAGTGTTTCCACTAGTGTGACAAAGCAGTGCGGGGAGTTCCGCTGGGTTGTGTTGATGCTTGAAATGTGTGGGTGGAATGGCTTCTGCGGTTGGAGGGCAGGGACCTGGACTGATTCATCTTTGCAACTCCCTCACTGGGGCAGCAGCCAGCACCTTGCTTCGCCCTTCACCACCACCATCATCATTCCCCATGCAATCTCACTTCGTTCCTCTTAATCTGGATCCCATGGTCTTGTCTCATCAACACCCTCAATCCCCTTCCTCCTTGCCCTCTCACTGAACAATTATCCAGTTGGTTCTCACATTCATTGCTCAGTTGCTGGGAAAAAAGTTTGTTTAGCTGTGCCAGTTGGTACCTCCACAGACTACTAGGCAATGAACTTGCAGAACTATCTCATTTGCTAACTCTGCAGGACAGGAATTATTATTATCCCCATTAACCAGATAAGAAAATTGAGACTCAGCTCTTTTGTAATTGGTAGATTTGAGTAATGTCTTGGGGAAAATATTAGAATTATCTATGCTTTACTTATTCGTCTGCTAAGAATAGTTGCTGCTAATTATCTTACAGTGTCAATGTCCGTTTGATTCCTCACCAGTCCTGATTAAATTATTACTTTATTTTTTTTTATTTGGTCAAGATTGAGCCCTTAGAAGAATGACAATAGAAACCCAAAGTATTAGCTTTCTCAAAATTTCTGGAGGTGGCAAAATCTAGAAAAAGAAACTATGGTGAAGTCCCAAGTGCCTGGTTGAGCCCTAGGAGTGAGATGGCAAGTTTCTTTATATTGTCTCCTATTATTATTATTTTTAATGTAAAATCCACTTAATCTTACTTCATGAGTTAGTTTTATCTTTAACCACTCATCTCCGGAGAGAGTGCCAGGAGCTATCTGCTAATTCTATTCCATCGGTTTTCTTTGTATCTTACTTCTGGAGATTGTATTCAGCGATTTTAAAGACATACTGTTTCTAAATAGGGAAATGGGAGAAATCATGTTCTGATGCATTCCTTCACTGACCTGGGAGCACTGCCTTCTCAAAGACTTGCCAACTACTATATAGCCTGTTAGCAATCCCTTGGGTGCTTCACTCCAATTCAGTTAAGAGTCAGCACTGACGTGTAGCACACAGAGGGCTTGGCAGAGAATTCAGAAATGGGTTGGGGGTATGGTCCCAGTTTTGCCTGCTGCTAACTTGCTGTGACTGACTTTTAGCCAGTCCACTTCAGTGTCTGCATCTGTACCAGAAGGGAGTAGACTACGCTTGCTACTCAAAGTGTTCATGGACCAGTAGCATGAGTATCACCTGGAAGTTTGTTAGAACTAGAGAGTCCTGGGCTTCACCCAAGACATTATGAATCATAATATGCATATTAATGAGATTCTCTGCGGATTCCTATGCACATTAATTTTCAGAAACCCTGGGTTAAATGGATTCTTGATCCTATAATTTCTTTTTTAATTGACAAGTACAAGTTATACATTACTTACAGTGCACATGATGTTTTGATATATGTATACATTGTGGAATAACTAAATCAAGCTATGCTAGGTAATATATGCATTACCTTCACCCAATGATTTCTAAAATACATGCTAACAATCCTCATTCCCCACTCTACCCCCAGGAATGTATAGGACAGTGACAGGACTTGGGTTTGATTCCTGACACAGCACATATTCGATCTATGATTTGAGCAAGCTGCTTCCTGTCTCTCTGCATAACAGTGAGGTGGTTCTTCGAATTCGTGAGAACATAGTTTACCTGCATACACGCCACTCTAAACTGACTTTATATTCCCATGTGGGAAATCTAACGATAAAGTGAGGAATAGAAGCCCAGGCCTCTAGGAGCGGAGCCGGCCCATTGTTTTCACTTTAATTTTAATTATAGGGAAATGTTAATGAAATTGTAACTAGAACTGTTTAAACATTTTCTGTTTGAAATAAAACATAAGTCAGACCCTGTTGGCTTTCCTTGCAACCTTGCCAAGTTCTGGAAATATTATTTAACCTCCCATTCGGTACGCCCATCCAGGCGGAGACTTTTATTGCCAATTTGCAGCTGCGGAAGACTAGGTAAACAAAAAATATTTGTTTGCTGGGCTCGGCGAAGCCACACGATGGGACGCGCTGGGAAGCTCTCCCCTACCTCACGCCACGGAAACACTTTTCTTCTCCTCCTGACGAAAACAGCGGGAGGCGGGGTTAGCCGCGACTATGAGCGGCCGTGTTTTCCAGGTGCCCTAGTTTTTCGCCGGACGCTAGAGACCGGCGCACAAATTCGGAATGTACCATTCTTTTAACTCAATCATTCTATCAAAATTTGAGACATTCGTAAATATATCTATAGGAAATTTCCCAGAACAACTTTCACATTTATGTTATATAAATACTGGAAAACTCAAAATATAGAAAGAGCATTTTGAAACAAATCATTCCGTTTTTCCCTCTCAACTTCGGGCCCGAATTATTTGGGCTCGCTCAATCGTCACTTCCGGGGGTCGAGCTATGAATACCGGAAACCGCACGCGTTAAGCGATTTGTGGGAGGGCGGCGTTACTATGGGCCGGAGGAGAGCTCCGGGTGGTGGGTCGCTGGGACGGGCCCTTATTCGCCATCAGACTCAGCGAAGCCATCGTCACCGTCACACTGATTCCTGGGTAAGACAGACACTTCATCTTTCTTACCCTTTCCAGTCCAGTTTTAAGAGCCTGAGTGCTGCAGGGGTCAAAAGTCAGTGACGCCAAATCCGGGGTTTTTGAAGGGTGAGTAGAAATTTCTGCCAGGCCAAGAAGCAGGTCCTCTTCCTAGCAAGGCACAGAACACAGAGGTAAAAGCTTGAAAGAAGGGCTAGGCATATGAAGTCTTGAATACCAGAATGTCTTATACGTTTGGTTTTTGCCCTAAAAGCCGTGGGAGCGCTTGAGAGTATCTGAGCAGGAAAAAGACAAAAATTATTTTTGTATTGATTTGTTCAAAGAATTGATGCTCCAGAAGCGGTTGGTTGCTACCAGAAATTCCTGCTTTACCTTTGTTGTTCCTCCTGGTAGTTTAGCTCACAGATGAACCACTCATTTCCAAAGTGTGACAGGACCTAGTATTTCCCTAGATCTAAGGAAAGTCATAGTAGGATCCTTAAAAAAATGAATGAAGCGATTTGACTTGTGTTAATCATTTTGATCGTCATTTGCACTATTCATTCGCCCAGGTGTTTGAGAAAGTTCTGAGTTCTCAGATCCTGTGCTGGAGTTAAGTATGTACCTTGTGTCAACTATCCGTGTGCCACTGTCACACCACCTGACTTCCGTATAGTCTGCAGAGTAAACAGCATACAGTGTTTATGAGTATTCATCAGGTCAGAGTTACTCTAAACATGAGATTACTGGTAATTTTAATTGATTTTGAGGCAACTTATCATTAATGTAGCTTTTAGGAAATAGTGGAAAGATCGAATATGAATTCTAAAGAATTTGATTGTAATCCTTAATTTTTGCTGATTCTATAACCTAGGGCAAACTATGTAAACTTTTGGTCCTTGAGTTTTTTTTCATTTATTTGTACCTGTATTAAGGATATAGCTTACGATGGTGTTTATCAAACTCTGGATTGTGTCTGGAAATCACTTTAGTAGTTTACAGCTAGCATTTTCTCCAGTAAAATAGAATAAGAAATAGCAGAGTGTATTACTTGTAATAAGATAACTTTTGTTTCCATTTTACTATACTAAAGTACTTGCACATTTGTATCACTGTGTGTGTCACACACCTTTGGGTTGCTCTGTAAAAGGCATTTCTTTTTGTGGGACTCTATAAAAAAAATTGACTAACTGTGGCTAGCAGAGTCATACAGTCTGGGTTCAAGGTCTACCCCTAGGACTTAGTTTGCTATTATAGGCAAGTTATTTTGTCTGCTTAAGCCTCCATTTTGTCATCAGTAAAATGGAGATAGAATAAAATTTACTTCAAAAAATTTTGAAAATTAACAAAACAATGAAGGGGGAGTGCCTATCATGAGGTAAGAAAGTGCTCATTTAAATGTTAACTGTTATTAGTCGTATTGATTCTAAAGGGGCTATAACCACCCTCAAGATCACAGAATAGTTTCGAGGAAGTTTGGAGCTTGTTTGGATGTGGAGAGCAGCTGTATTTATGACCCTGTGTCTCATTCATAGTTGCATACAAGTGAACTCAATGATGGCTATGATTGGGGTCGTCTTAATCTTCAGTCAGTGACTGAACAGAGCTCCCTTGATGACTTCCTTGCAACTGCAGAACTTGCAGGAACAGAGTTCACAGCTGGTGAGTTGCTTATTGCTGAGTTCATGTGACACTGGTCATGTTTCTGTCTTGCTGACTACATACAAGTCTACTTAGAAGTATTTGGAGAACCCCACTAAACTCAAAAAATGGGCTATCTTTAACTCAAAGGCATATATCCCAGAAGCAGTATGGGAAAATCCAGTTGAACTCCAGCTATGAGGTACAGAATGTACCACAATTTTTAAATTCAGCTCTAAAAAAATTCAGATTATATTTCATCGTATCAAGTTCAAGAAACTCAATCTCTCATAGAAAAAAGACCAGTCAAGATTATGGTGGATAGTACCACCATTTTCCAGAAAATGTTTTCTAATACCACTAGTGCAGGCAAAATCCTGGGTCTGCTGCTGTTAGTTAGGCAATTCGGCTTGTATTTTAAAGCACTAGTTAACATAGTGAATTTTTACATCCATGAAATTTGTTTTAGTCACTGTTCTCTGTTGTTATTTTGTTTGTGTTGTAAGCATTTAAAAAAGTACCTGGCACACAGTTAGTATTATAAACTATCCTTTCTACTCTTATTATTATAAATGTGATTACATTGTTTAGCAAATCGTTCATTTATTCAGAATATTTTTATTGACACCAGCTACTCTCAGACATTGTACGGATTATTCAGAGTACATTGTTGAATAAGACAAATTTTGTTTCTGCAAGATTTTGTTTTATGTGCTATGAAAGAAGTCTGGAGAAGACAAGGGAGTCATAAAAGATGAAGTTAGTTGTCATTTCTATCTGAAGGAAGGCTAAGGCCAGTCAGAAAACCTTACTCTGGGGCTGAGTCTTGAACAATGAGTAGATGTTAGAACAGGTGAGATGATACAGGACCTTTTATACAGGTAGGCAGATGACTCAAGCCAAGATGTGAAGCAGCAGCCAACTTTGTTCAGGAAATGGCTAGAAGTTTGGCTTTGCTGGTGCAGGAGGACAGGATGTCAGAGACTTCTGAGGAGGTAGGTGAGGGCTAGACTCTGGAGAGAATAAAGGGTTAAGAAAGGCTTTACAGGATTTTAAGCAAGTGCACAACATGATTTCAGATTTCATTTTTTGGTAGTTTTTTATTTGGAGGGGATTTTTTTCCAGTTTTAATGACGTATAATTGACAACTAAAAATTCTATGTAGTTGTGGTGTACAATACGATGTTTGGTTATATGTATACATTGTGAAATGATTATCACAACCATATGATTAACATACCCATTACCAAATTTCAAGTATATAATACAGTATCATTAACTATAGTTTTACCATGCTGTACATTAGATCTCCAGAACTTATTCATCCTGCCTAAGTGGAAACTTTGTGCTTTTTGACCAACATCTTCCTATTTCCCCTACCCCTGAGTAATCACCATTCTCTCTGCTTCTGTGAGCTTGACTTTTTTAGATTCTACATGTAAGTAAGATCATGCAGTATTTGTCTTTCTATGCCTGGCTTATTTTACTTAGCATAATATTCTCCTTCATATTGTCACAAATGTCAGGATTTCCTTTTTTAAGGCTGAATAATGTTCCATTGTATATATAGCATATGCCACATTTTCTTTTCCATTCATCCCTTGGTGGATACTTAGGTTAATTCCCTATCTTGGCTACTGTGACTAATGCTGCATTGAACATGGGAGTACAGATGTCTTTAATGTCTATACCAGATTTTATTTTTTAATGAAAACAGAGGCACTTTAATAGTACTTTCCTTTTTTTGAACAGAAAAACTTAACGTTAACATTGTGTTGCCTGCGGCTGGAACTGGACTGTTGTCTTTTGAGGAGAGCCAGAGAATTAAGAAGCTCCATGAAGAAAACAAACAGTTCTTGTGTATACCAAGGAGGTGAGTTGAATAAGAATTTAGAATGGGCTGGGTGTGGCAGCTCATGCCTGTAATTTTTTGGGAGGCTGAGGCGGGAGGATCGCTTGAGCTTAGGAGTTTAAGACCAGCCTGACCAAGAGTGAGACCCTGTCTCTACTAAAAATAGAAAAATTAGCCAGGCGTGGTGTCATGCACCTGTAGTCCCAGCTACTCGGGAGGCCAAGGCAGGAGGATCGTTTGAGCCCAGGAGTTTGAGGTTGCAGTGAGCCACAATGATGCCACTGCATTCTATCTACCCACGGTGACAGAGCAAGACTGTCTCAAAAAAAAAAAAAAATTGAGAATGTTACAAAGCATACAAGGCCGCTAAGTATAAATTTTTTAAGTCAGTGTTCACATTTTTCCTGCTTCCTTTTCTCAACTGCCATTATTAGATTCAAATTCCCTATTTTATTTTGGTAACTTGTATGTGGAATATTTTCCCCTTTATGATTGTTTCAGACCAAAGTGGGACAAAAACACTAGTGCAGAAGAACTCAAACAAGCAGAGAAAGATAACTTTCTACAGTGGAGACGCCAGCTTGTCTGGTGAGTATTAGACTCTGAAGATTTGCCTTGAAATCCTAAATTCTGGCATTTTGTCATGCTTACATTGCTATTTGCATTTTGAAGTTTTAATGACATTAAAAGGGAAGTGGGAGTGTTATACAAGTTAGTACAAGTGCAAATTGATGCGTGTGCAAACACAACATTGCTGGGTGCATGTACATCCTTTGCACAAAGGTGGTGAGTTGATTACTCCTCAGTTCCTGGCCTTTCTCCTTTCATTCCCTTCTTTAGCCATTGGGTGCCTTGAAGTTGATCACTGCTCTCCTGAGCATTGTTTCAGTAAGAGTTGTGAGAGAGAAATGTTATTTTGTATGATAAACTTCCAGGGCTTAAATAGCTTAAGGATAAAATTTGAATTTGGTGGAGTGTGATATAAATGTATATTGTTTTTATATCGACTTATTAACAGGAGGTATATAAAAATAATTTGTTAGTATCTGTGTATAGTACTTATTTTTTAATGTGATAAATTAGAGCATTTATACTGCTTAAAATTGTTCATTATACTCTGGCAAAGGTAGAAACTTCTCATTTAAAAACCAGGCTAGAAGAGGAACAAAAGCTGATATTGACTCCATTTGAGCGAAATTTGGACTTTTGGCGCCAGCTCTGGAGAGTCATTGAGAGAAGGTGAGTTACCATTTTCTTTTGTGTAATGAAGATATTGTAATGGTATTATATTAGATTTCAATATTGAAATATGCTTATAGGCCCAGGGTCTAGCAGTTGGGGGATGGGGAATTAAGCTATGCAGAGGCCTATTGAGAAGAATTACAAAAACTGAAAGAATACTACTATTGCATATTTCTTTTGAAATATAGGGGGTTTTTGCTATTAGATGTGAGGACATTGATAAGTATGTGAGAATAATGAACATTTTCTGTATAAGATGAATTCTGAAGCACCTATATAATTATTTCAGCAAATGTACATTAGTTTCTGGTGATAATATGGAAAACATGGATATGAAAAAGAGTAGGTTTCTACCTATAAAGAGCATTTATGTCATGGGGGGGAGGGAGGCAGATATTAAAGCTCGTCTCAGCAGACCTTTGTGGGGTCACCTAAATGCCAAGCAAAGCACCAGGCACCAGAGGCACACAGATGATTGCAATCCTTGCACTCAGAGAACTCAATACCTAGTAAAAATGCAAAGGGCAAGTATGATTCCTACTTTGTTACAGATGGAAAGGCAGTGGGCCGTGTCATAGCAGAGGAAGGAGCAGTTGATAAGGATTGAGGGAAATCGAGGGGTAATTTTTTTTAATTTGGGTCTGAAAAAAATGATTTTGACAAAATTGAGATTTTCATTCTTTTTCATGTAACACTTAAGAAAAATTCCTGATAGAAGTTGATGAATCAACTTTCTCTAATCTCATCTCTTCGGTGTGTAGTTAAAAGGTTTTTGTTTTCCTCAAAGAGCTTCTGAATTTTCTGGAACTCCATAAATGAATCTTGGACTTGAAATGATGCTTTTTAACAAGGAACTTTCAAGCTGTATTCTATTTTTTAAATCCATAAAATGAACCTAGTAAGAACTTAGGAAACAGGATGCTTCAAGTAGGGTTCTCAGAGAAGAATGTGGTAACAGTTAGCGTTGTTGCTAAGAAAACGGGACTTGGATTAAACTTGTAAAAGTCACTTAAATTTCTTATTAGGGTGATGAAAATATCAATTTTTTTTTAAATTGCTTACTTCCCCCCCTTTTGCTCCCTGGGGGCAGAGAGAGGGCTCTTGGGGTGGGACATGGGAGGTCAGAGTAGCAAGGCAAATCTTGGGAAGCTTGCTGCCAATTACAGGCTCCATGCACAGTTTAACAGGAAGGTCCTTTTACACTTTTTATGCCCCTAAATTAGCAACAGATTTCCCCAGAATAAGCCTATACCTGTTGAAACTTCTAGTTTCAATTGGATTACAGTATTACTTGCTCATTTATTTTTATTACGTGATAGTTCTCTTTTTTTATATGTAAGAGAGAACATGTTTCTAACTCAAGGAATATAGTTATATCACATAGACGTGGATCTGAGTTACACAGAAATATTATTAATAACGTGACTACTGCCGCATCTTTTAATGGGAAATATTTATTGATGTGTTCTCCACGGCAGATGTCTCCTGTTTGGTAACATGCCGGCTAAGCCATCTGCCCCTTTAATTCCAGTAGCAATTATCAGAAAGGATTTGATGTATAACATGTCATTGAAATGCAGGAAACTGAAGGCACTGAGGGCGGAACACTGTACTCCAGTAAGATAAGGCATTCCCACTGTATTGCGTAAACCTTCCTGCCGCATGGTCGGCACTTCGCATCCTCATTCAGTGCATGAAGCAAGCTGTCTTGAAGTGTCTTTTCTTACTGGTGTTTATAAGCTTATTGTTCTTTCTACATGTTTGGTGGGTAGACATGTTTGTGGACATTGTGGTTTTAGTTTATTAGGCTTTGTCCATGTTTTGCAATCATTTTTACATTTACTGGTAAATATTCAGTTCGAAAGTGAAATATTACCTTAAAGGAGGAAATACTGAAACCAGCTTAATTAAAGAACTGAAAAACAATTAGTCAAAAATGAGCAAATCTGTGAGTTCCTTTACATCACAAGATTACGCTGAAATTTAACCTATTCTGAAAGAAAATACACTTTTAATAGTCAAAAGCTCTGCTCTAAATGATAACCTTGATTCCTTGATTCCAGCTGTGACTGCCTTCCAGGGGCACTCTTCTTAGCCACAGAGGCTGAAGGGAGGGGGAGGCTCCTCCCAGGGAAGTCAGTTTTTTTCCTTGCAATGCTGGGTTTCAGTTGTCCCCACTACTTTTGTGAGGGATTTGAGAGGCTTGCCATCACTGCAGAAAGTTTTCTTACTGCTACGTCTTCTTATATGTAATAGAAGAAGTTGGACTTGTCATTCCTGCTTCAGTGTGGCAACTTAAGTTGATATTTTGCTGTTTTGTATTTTTGCCATTTGAACACATTCTTGGAACCAGTGGATGATTGTTCGCTAAGTGTATGCTTTCTTCCTTGTCATTCCTGGGCTTAAATAAGATATTGGCTTCAGTGGCAGCTGTCAGCAAGTGGTTTATTAGTTTTCTTTTGAGTCCTTAACATGAGTACAGATTAAGGACTGAGTATTTAGTAGACTTTGCCTTGGAGGGAAGTATTTATGATACTCTTTATCTCTCCAGGAGAGTTTAATGGAAGTTATAGCTATGAAACATCATCTGAGCCCCTCTAGGCCTTAGGGAGAACAGTGGAATGTTACAGTTAAGAGCATGATTTCTGGTCTAGCCTGCTTGGTTCTCATCTGGCCCTGTTACTTACTAGCTGGTGACCTTAGGCAAGTTACTGAACTGCTCTAAGCCTCAGTTTCCTCATATATAAACTGGGGATAATAGTACCTTAAAAAATTAATATGTGTCAAATGCTTAATACATGGCACATGTTTGCTCCTCTTGCCATTATCATGTGGTCAGTGATCTGTTTCACTTCACAATGTTTGGACTATCTTGTGTTTGTTTTTCAGTGATATTGTGGTCCAGATAGTAGATGCTAGAAACCCACTCCTATTTAGATGTGAGGATTTGGTAAGTAAAGTTTGACACAATTAGAACATAAGTCCTTTGTGTAGCAATGAGAGGACAGCATCTCTTGTAGCAATAACTGTATGCAAGCATTCTTTACTCTCTGCTGGCTTTGTTTAATTAGGCCTCCCTCTCTCCCAAGGTCAGGGGCTTGCATAATGCCACTGTTTAGACAGATGTTTTCTCTTTTCAAACAGTTGTTTCCATCTGCAGGAAGACACAAACGTGAGCTTTCAAGCTTTAGTGTAGAAGCCACTTTGTTAATAGATGTTTGCCAGTTTCCCGTATTTCAAGAGACACCAATTGAAATAATAGCATTTTATTTATTTTAGCATGTTCCTAGTCACTTCACTTCTTAATTCATCCCATTAAGTTCTCTCTTCTCACACTTTAGTTATTACTCCCTGTGGTATTTCACAAGTGAACTAAATTTATAAAACACCACAGGGGATAATAAGGTGTGAGGATCACAGGAAGTAATGCAGTACAGACTTTGAGTTAATGAAGCACTGCACACATGTGAGGTATTCATATTTCTGTTTGAGGACCATAGTACAGATTATTTTTAAATCCACTGGTGAATAACAAAAATCTTAATGATGAAACTTCAAAGCTTACTAAAAAGATTAGTAGAATACACCATGATTAAAAATCTTTAACTTCAGAAATGGTTTAAAACTGGGGGCAGTAAAAACTTCTATTGAAATCTTTAATATAATTAGCTTAATTTTTTACTTGTTTGAAGAGACCTTTCTAAATGCCTTCGTCTTTCTTAGGAATGTTATGTGAAAGAAATTGATGCCAATAAGGAGAACGTTATTCTGATCAACAAGGCAGACTTATTGACTGCCGAGCAGCGGAGTGCCTGGGCCACATACTTTGAAAAAGAAGACGTGAAGGTTATTTTCTGGTCAGCCTTGGCTGGAGCCATTAAACTGAATGGTGACTCGAAGGTACCCTGGAGCATGTTTTCAGGTTGGGTTTCAGGGAGGAGGATTTTGATTTCTGATTAATGTGCTTTTGTGTTTTGTTTTTTCTTAGTGAAGATTCGTGGAAATTCTTTTTCCTATGTGCTGAGGTATTAAAGCAACCTATAAAAAAGTGAATCACACGGCTACTTTCTCTGAGGTTGTTAAATAGTCAGACATCCCCAGTGTTGCACACTGATATTAGCTATAATTTTTAAATTTTTTTAAAAAAATTTTAGGCAGGAAGTTGTATAGGAAGTTCCACAATGACCTTGTAATTACTTTTAAGAGAAGTCAGAACAAAAGGGTACAACTAAAAGATGTAGTATTATAACTTCTCAGTACTTGATCAGAATCTCTTTTGACTTTGTTTTGAAAACAAAGAAACTAAATAGTCCTAAATTTAGGGACACCACATTATTTTCTTTATCCTTTAACCCAAACTTTACAAAAATAGTTTGGGCTTTATTTTTATTTTATAATAAAATAATGCATATGAAAAGAAACTAGTAATAGAATCTTAGAGCTGGAAGAGACTTAGAAGTAATATCTTTTTCCCTGTCCTCCTTTCCTTTTCTCCAGTCTCTATTTATCAAACATCTATTTTTGATTATTGACTATTTAGCATGTGTTGAACTAGGTTCAGTGAATACAACACCCTCCCCTCAGTGAGCTCACAATTTAATGAGCTCTAACCTCTAACTCTGTGAAGGAATTCCTTCCTCCATCTCCCTGTCAAACAGTTACATTATTTCTCCGTGACTATTTTAAATGACAGGGTTCTCAAGACCAGGGAATTCATTCATTTAGAAAGTTCTTCCATTCAGTGAAGCTAAGTCAGCCTCCCTAACCTTTGATCTGAGGACTCACCTTTTGTTCCCTTAGTTCTCTCTTCTGCAGGCTGTACATTTTTTGCTTTCGTATTCTTTAAAGACACTGTCTCTAGGGCACTCCTCCTGTGTGCCTGTCTGTGTCAGGATTACAGTTAAAATTGGCTGCACCTAACTGAATATGTTATTCCAGGTAGTATTTGCCTAGGGTATATACAGAGGGACTCATATTTCTTGTGATCAGGATAGTCCCATTTATTCGGAGTTTCTGCCAATTCATCCCTTTCAGGACCTATGTTATGCTCTTGGCTCATTGAACCTGTGAGCAACCCAATCCCTCAAATAGACTTATTAAGCAGATATCATCCAATGTTTACATGTGGAAAAAGTTTTTTGTTCTGTTCTACCTAAACTTAGGATAGCACTGTTTCTCTTAAATATTATGTTAATGGTTTAGGACCAAGGTAGAGTTCATTTTTGGGTGTGCAGTTTGCTTTTCTCCCCTTCTAGCTTTGAATCATCTTTAGATTTTGTGTGTTTACCCTTCTATATATTCTTTCAAGTCACGGATACATTTTTAAACACGATAGGACCAAGGATAATTCTCTACCAGGTACCACTGTTCTAAACACCTAACATATTTTATTCATTTAATCTTCTCAGCAATAAGTACAGATACTTATTATCCTTAGGCAGTCTGGCTTCATAGTTTGCCCTCTTAAACCATTATTTCTGTTGTTTCGAATCTGTCCTGGGAGTCAGTGTCTTGCCGAAAAATGTCAGGAAAAGTTGGTATGATTTCATGAGCATGCTCGGCAACTCAAGTAAAAACCTGGCTTATAAGAGAATCAAAAAACAGGAAGAACTTTCTATGATAAATTATTTTTAGGGCTTATTTTTAGGGCTCACAGGCTAACTTGGGAAATTGTTTTAATATCAATCTCTGGATTAACTATATAGCTTATGGCAGATATTCCTTCTTCCTTTTTAAAAGTTTGATGTCATTTGCTTCTCCCAGGTCTTCTGAAATGTCTTACTGTTCTCCCTGATTTCTCAGGTTACGATATCATATTTATAACCATATCTGTATGGTTTTATGGTTACCACCCATGAGCGGTAAATGATTTTTACCTTTCTCTTTCCAAAGGAAATCTTTCATTGGTAAATAATTTCCACATATGGGGTTGAGTTTTGCTGCTCCAAACACACAGGGGTCTGTGCTTTGCCTTATTAAAGGCAGTTATAACAGAATACATACATTGGCAATTATAAAAGAATACATACATACATATATACATATAATTGCCTTATTAAAGGCAGTTATAAAAGAACACATACATTTGGGTACCAAACATGACCTTATTTAAAATAGCTTGATATTTATTGTTTTCTTTTAAATCAGAGTTTGGTTCTTCTGCAGTTCAACTTTTGAAAAACTGACATTTTTCTGAGTTGAGTAGCTCTGTTTTCCCTTAGTTACCTTTAAATTGCACCATGTTCCCCAAAAGATTGGCTTTTTTCCTTCTTTCTTTAAAATTTTTTTTTAAGAGACAGGGGTCTTGCTATGCTGCACAGGCTGGACTCAAACTCCTGGGCTCAGGAGATTCTCCCACCTCAGCCACCTGATAGCCAGGATTACAGGGGTACACCACCATGCCCGGCTCTTGTAATTTTTAACTGCAATGTCCTTTTGTTGTCTTTAGGAATTTTCTGAAGCTGAAGTGCTTCTAAACATAGTTTTTTTCCCATCCAAGTGCTAACCAGGCCCAACCCTGCTTGGCTTCCAGTATAGACAAGATCAGGCACATTCAGGGTGGTATGGCAGTAGCTTACACCCATAGTTTGTCTACTGCACAATCATGTTCAGTTCACATTCTTGCTTTTATGCTTCTTTCATATTTTAAAATGATTTAAAAGCATTCACGGTGAGGACACCCTGACTTCTTTACATTCATTGCTCATTTATCATAGAAAGTTCTTCCTGTTTTTTGATTCTCTTATAAGCCAGGTTTTTACTTGAGTTGCCAAGCATGCTGATGAAAGCATACCAATTTTTCCTGACATTTTGTTTTTATCTCTGCTTTTCTAAAATTTTGAATACATGTTTGGCCGAATTCATTGTGTCTCCTTCTGTTGATCACGATAATGCTAATTTATGTGCAGATGATACGAGGTTTGTGTCACTTTGAAATCCCAACAGATTCACCCTTGTTGATAAGAATTAGCAGTACTGTAAATTGCCTTATTTCTGCTTTGTTGTCTGTAAAGATTCAGGAGGATTAACACACCCATGAGTGGTAAATGATTTTTACCTTTCTCTTTCCAAAGGAAATCTTTCATTGGTAAATAATTTCCACATTTGGAGTTGAGTTTTGCTGTTCCAAACACACAGGCGTCTGTGCTCCATGATGCTTTGCCTTATTAAAGGCAATTTTAAAAGAATAGCAATTTTTGAAAACATGCAAACCACTGTCTTTAAAAATGCAAACATAAAATAAAGTACAAATTACAAATTATGTCCTTCTTGCTTTGTGCAGAGAATGCTCGATGTTATTAATGAGAAATGCTTTGCTTTATTCTGCAGCCCATTGCAAAATAGTATACTGCCAAAGAGTTCAGCTTAACATGGGCTTTTCCCCTTGCTTTCTTTAAAGAGTATTTTAAATTACAAAAGTAATACATGTTATTTATACAGAATTCAAATAATACTGAAATATATAAAGTAAAAGGTGAAGGTCTGCTGCTTGCCCCCTCCCACAGAGCACCACTGTTGGTTTGTCTGTCCTTGCTCCAAAAGGCTTGCACTGTGTCCTCCCTGTGTTCACCTTTTCTAGTCTCCATCAGAACTTTGCTTGTCCTCTGTTCATCAAAGCCAACTCATTGAATATTTTGACCAGAGTGTAAAGTGCAGTTGTTACACACTCTGAGCTTTTGTGGTTTCTGTTATTTCATTAGGAACAAGTAAGTGGAGATGATGGAGAAGGCAGCACAACTGAGTTTGAAAATTCCAGTTTCGATGAGTCTGAAATTCCAGACAGTGAGACCCAGTATCTCCAGGGCAGGGATTCTCTCTCACTTAGTGAAGATTCCACTACAGATGAAGACGACACTGAGTATGAGGACTGTCAAGAGGAGGAGGAGGAGGAGGAGGAAGATTGGCAGACGTGTTCAGAAGAAGACAGCATCCATGAGGAAGAGGCCTGTGGCCAGGACTGGAAGGAAAGCCATGCTGCAGATTCTGAGGCTCAAGGCAGCAAAGCCCCAGAGAAGAGGCAGATACACAATTTTAGCCACTTAGTGTCAAAGCAGGAATTACTGGAGCTCTTTAAGCAGCTACACACTGGGAAGAAGGTGAAAGATGGGCAACTTACTGTTGGACTGGTAAGATGAAATGCATGATAAAATTGTTACCACACAAGGGTCCTTTATTCCCTCCTTCGGCAGCTGCATAATGACCCCAGAGAAGAGTCAGGCTTCTGCCATCATAGGGAACATTATTGCCCTCTTGTTGCCCATTGGCATCTTGGGATCAGGCAGTGTGACAGGCAGGGCCTAACTCAAAAGAATGAACTTCCTCAAGGCATATATCGTTTCCATACCTGTTCATATTAAACATACTCCGCAGTCTCCTTCCAGTTCAGCTTTTCTTACCATGTGAATTACCAAGAGAGACTAGAATGAGAGAGCTTTTAATGTTGTCTCCAGACTTCTGGTCCAGTGTTCCTCTGGTATCCTGTGATCTTTGCCAACTTACACTGTAAATGTTCCAGATGCATATTACAAAGAATCCCAATATCTTGGGGCCAGGCAAAATATGACAGATGCTTTAGTTGTGTAAACGCTACATAGCAAATAGGGAAAAGGAGATCACATCCCTAACTATATGCACCCTAATTCCAAAAGTGGATATGGAAGTGCCCAAACCCCAAGAGGATACAGCATGGCTCCAGATGGCCACATCCTTAGCTAAGGAAATGTGAGATGTTGGAGAAAGTATTTATTATAAAGATCTTCCATCTAGGAGAACAAAACAGTGGAGGAAAGGAGATTATGGCAGGTTGGAGTAGGTTTTACTTACTTTACAAACATTTATTGGTCATGTGCCACATGCTGCATATTCTGCTGAGCCCTAAGTAAAAAGTTATTGAAAACTAAAAACAGTTATATGTTGTGATTATTAAAATGTCCACTCAGCTTCAGCCAGTGTGGAAGACTGTAGATGGGGCAGCGAAGGAGGCAGGGACAAGGGGGTGAGGTTTACTGTAGCATCTGCTGCTAACAGCACAACCTATAAAAACAAAGTACACATAGCTTGAGCATTCATCGCTGTGTCTGAATTAATATACCCACACCACAGGAGGAAAAAAAGATGTCTGTCAAGAGACAAAGCATCTATTTCAAATAATCAGAAATAACCAGATGCTTATGCTAGTGTTGCTATCATTTATGTAGTATCTTAGGGTCTTTGAGAGATGTACCATTTGTCTATTTGGTAACTTCTAAATCTCTTCTAGGTGGGCTACCCTAATGTTGGTAAGAGTTCAACAATCAACACCATCATGGGCAACAAGAAAGTATCTGTATCTGCCACCCCTGGTCACACCAAGCATTTCCAGGTATTTCTACAGTTCTTTGCCACTCACGCACAGCTTTTCTTTCCCTTCATCTGCTGTATGCCCAGCATAAACATCTTACTTGTCTTTTAGACTCTCTATGTGGAGCCTGGCCTCTGCTTGTGTGACTGCCCAGGCCTAGTGATGCCATCTTTTGTGTCTACCAAGGCAGAAATGACTTGCAATGGAATCCTCCCAATTGACCGGATGAGAGATCACATCCCACCTGTATCACTAATATCCTTTCTGCTTCAGAAACACTCTGGTTGTTACATGTATATTAGGGCTTCATGTTTGTTTTGGACATTTGAGGGATTCAGGTTTTATATCTTAAGAATGGAGAATCTAAAATACTAGTGATCTGCACAAGTTTATGCAATGAGATAGCATCAGGACTTCAGAATTAGAACCTCATCTGCTGATTTTTCAGCAGTGTAGCCTGGTATAAATGGAAAAGCCCAGGCTTTGGATACTCAGCCCCAAGTTGGAAACCGATTTAACACTGCCATTTGACTAGTTGAGTGACCTTGGAAAACTTGCTTAACTTTCCAAATACTTTGCTTTTCTATAAAATGAGGAAGAGATCATCTATATCTTAGTTGATTGTGAGTACTCAGTCATTACGACTAACATTGAATGCTTGCTGTGTGCTCTTCTAAACACTTACCAAGTGGTATTTCATTTAGTCCTCAACCCTTGAGGTGGGTACTGGTGCTATTCCCATTTCCTTGAGGAAACTGAGGCACAAAGAAGTTAAAATGTTTGCCTAAGATCTCAACACTAGTGAGTAGCAGATTAGGAACTCTGCTACCTCTCAGCAGCATAATGAGTTAACTTACGTGAAGTGTTTAGGATCACTATTACACAGGCATGAAACAAGTACTCAATGTTAGATCTGCTAAGAACTGTGCAAGGTCTTAACATTTTACCCTACTTACAAGCTAACAAGCTTGTCTGTTACTGTTTTGTGGATGCTGGCAGAAGAGAGGCATCCACTCAGTGAGCGTGTGGCACACTAATCTGTTAGCTTTCAAGTAGAGTAAAATTCTAGACCTTGCACAGTCCTTGACAAGATCCTTCATGATTATTACATTTAAGACCACAACTTTTTGTTTGCCCCAGTTTGTTTTCCCATTCTGTAAGAAATGAGTAAGAATTAGTTTCTCTCTAGGATAAATTAAAAATAGTAGATCACTGAAATGGAATACTCTACTATTGTACAAAATGTACATATAGCAACCATGGTAAATCTCAAAACAGTACACATATATATATAGTACGATACCATTTTTACAAAAATTTTCATCTCACAAAATACTTTGTATTCTTAGATACATATGTACCTAAGAGTATGAAAAGTGGACTGAAGGATGCACCACAAACTACTTAACTCTGGATGGGGGAAGAGGCTACTATAATGCGTTGTGGGTTTTTTTGGTAGAGACCAGGTTTCACTATTGCCCAGGCTGGTTTCAAATTCCTGGTCTCAACAATCCTTCTGCCGTGGCCTCCCAAAGTGGTAGGATTAAAGGCATGAGCCACCGTGCCCAACCTACTATAATGTTTTAAAAGCTTAGATTTTTAAAATTTAAATTATTTGAAATATTGTTAATTCTCTGTAGTGGGAAACACAAGTGTTATACTCGTCTGTATTTTTTAAGTTCCTCTGTAAATGAATAATCAGACATATATTGAGCATTTACTACAAGCTGCATTAGGTTAAGTGCTGTGGAGGATACAGGCATAAATAGGAGGTGGATCCTGCCCTTGAAGGAGATCAGTCTGTGGCGGATGTGAGCCATGTACAGGAATAACTGCAGTTTAAGGTAGAATATTGTTAGTGGCTTAAGGAAAGTATAGATAAATCGTGGGGGATTAGACACGGGAGGAAAAATAATCTTGTGTAACTATAGACATTAGACACAGACTCTGTGCTGTATCTCTAAATTAGGATTATCTCACAGATTTATAGTTTATTCAGAATCTTTTCAGGATAAAAATATGTCATCTTTAAAGTCTATTACAGATATTTTAATATTATTTTAAAAATTCATTTGGAATGGCCATTGGTGCATAAAGCTTTGTTTATGGACAAAAACAACTACATCTTTTTAAATTATTGAATAGTCTTTTAAAATTGCTGAATAACTGTACTCATCATTTGGAGAAGAGAAAGGGTGTTTGTCATAGAAGTGGTAAAATACCATGTTCTTACAGGCATATGTCAGGTGCCATGGGAGGAGGGTGTTGGTTCAAGAGAATGGATTCCTTAACAAGCTTATGTTTGCCAGAATATTCCAAGACATGTTTTAGAAGCTACCTATGGCATTAATATCATAAAGCCTAGAGAGGACGAAGATCCCCATCGACCCCCAACATCAGAAGAACTGTTGACGGCTTATGGATGTGAGTCTTGATTTATTTTAAAACATGAACAAAGATATCTCCAAAGATACAAATTTAGGATTTTTCTTTAGCATTGTTCACATTATCTTCCAGAGTTGATATTTTTGTTGTCTCTGCTGGCCTTGCCTACAAAGTAGCCTAAAGCAAAAGCCCTTAGGCCTTTTGCTGCTTTGGTGGTACCAAGTGCAGGCACAGGAGTCCTGATCTGAAGCTGTGTTGGCTTTTTCTGGAGTCTTCTTGCAGACAGAGAAGAAAAGGGATATTTGGGAAAAAATGAATATTCTTATCAGAGTGGGAGAGGAAAGTTACAAGGGGAGCATCAGAACGCATCTCCCCTAGAGATTGGGACAGGGCAGAACTTGGTTAGGATAGGGGCATAAAGCATCCCCCTTCCCCTTTCATCAGCCTCTTACAAGCTTTATTTGCCATTAAAGTGAACCCATAGCTCTCCCACGTCCATGTTTTACCCCAGCTCTACATGGGCAACTATCATTTCCTACTTAAATATAAACTTCGAAGGTGGGCTGAAGAATCTGTGTCTGCCTAAAGAAATAGCAATGTTAGAAACATTTCTGTGCCTATGTGGCTTGTCTTTAAAGGGACTGTCACTGGCTGCGAAAGAATAAGTTATTTGAGTATTTACTGACAGAGAAAGGTAATTTGATATGAACCACACTTAAATCAGACCTTGAACTTAGAGACTCTAAAGAGAATAAATACTAACCACTGTAAGACTACTGTAATTACAGAGTCATAGAACAAGAAAAGACCTTAAAGATCACCCACCTTCTAGCACCCCTTTTTAAGACAAGTAATCTGAACTCAGAGCATGGAGACGACTTGCCCAGGGGGAGGTGGCATAGCCTGGATGAGACCTCGCTCCACGCTGCTAGCCTGAAAGACAAGGACAGGTGGACTTCCACCAAACTTTCAGTTTGATTTGACTTCCAGATAAAACTGAAAATTATGTGAGTCTTTGAAGATTTTTTATCTAATGCTACCTGATAAAATCAGAGTGAGGAAAAGGCCAGTTTATAAAAACAGATGACCACTCACATACAGTTTCTAAAATCACTATCTGCAGGTCCATACAGAATAATGTCTCTGGAAGTAAATTTTAAAAGAGATCGCCAAATTACTCTAGTTTTACATTGTATTTCTTTAAATACTAATGAAATTGAGCATCTTTCCCTGTGTGTTGGCCATTTATATTTCTTCTGGGGTCACCTTTTTCTATGCATTGTTTCTGTCTTAATGATTTGTAGGAATTATTTGTTACGTGTGTTACACATGTTTTTCCCAATGTTTGTTTATGGTTTCTTTGGCTCTATAGAAGTTGACAATTTTAATAGACTATTTTTTCCTTTTTGGCTCGACAGAGTTTGGTATTTGATTTATAAAGTCCTTCCTTATCCCAAAAAGATAAAACCATCTTCCTGTAATATTTTTTTTAACTTTTAGATTTTTAATCTACCTAAATTTATGTTCGTGTATTATGTGAATTGGGATTCTCTTTTCTTCTAAATGGAAAAAGCCAACACATATCTAGTATGTGAGGGAGCTGAGTTTTTAACCCAGCCTGTCCGCTGCAGCCTGTGTTCTTAACCACTCTGCTCTGCTACTCTCTTCTAACTGAATTAGTATTAAAGGGATCTTACCAGGGAAAATGTAGGTGTGTCATTAATGAAGAAAACTTGCTCTACTGCTGTTGTTGTTGCTAATAATGACAACAACATAGCATTCTCCTACAGGTAGCCTCCATGAATAAATGTTTAAAATGAAAGGATAGGCCAGGTGTGGTGGTGTGTGCCTGTAGTCCCAGCTATTCAGGAGACTGAGGCAGGAAGATCGCTTGAGCTCAGGAGTTTGAGGCTGCAGTGCACTATGATGGCAACTGTGAATAGCCACTGCACTCCTGCTGGGGCAACGTAGTGAGACTCCATCTCTTAAAAAAAAAAAAACCTGAAGGGGTGGAAGAAATAACTGGAGTAGAGAGAAATTGAATGTGTCCTTCATAGTGTGGTGCTAGGTGGTTGTTAGAATATCAGATATAACTATAGAGTCTATTCTCCTAGATTATCAAATGCTTTTAATGCTAAACATAATACATTCTACAATGATAATTTTTAAACAGTAAGAATGCATAGTTAGTGTAGTAATAGACTAAATGACTAAATGTGCATCACCTCTGTTGTCTTTGTTGTGATATTCTGTCTTCTGTGGTTTCGCAAAATTCATTTCTCCTCACAGATATGCGAGGATTCATGACAGCACACGGGCAGCCAGACCAACCTCGATCTGCACGCTACATCCTAAAGGATTACGTCAATGTGAGTGAACCCTGCTTCTTACAGCTCTCAGATACGCAGGTCATTTTCTACATTCTGTGTTCTTAGGTAATGGCAACCTATTAAGTTATAAGGGAGATATTTTTTCATTGAGATTGTGTTATAACTGGGGTTGTGTGTTCTTGATCCAGGGTAGTTAACATCGTATGAATTATACAAGTGACTAATAACATATGAAAGGAAAGATGAAGATTTCTGAACCTATTTTGCATGAAAATTATCAATTTATGCATCTGGTTTTTCGATTTCCTACAGCCCTTTGCTTGTTTCAATTGCAATTATTGTTGCAGTCTTCCTTGTAGTATAGCTGCTTACATCCCTATCTCTGTACTTATCTTGTAACAATAATAATAGCTAACATTTCTTCAAAGGTAACTCTGCTAGGAATAGTTCTGTTTTACAATTGTTACCTAAGTAAAAATACATAACGAATCTGTGAGGTTATTCTCCTGTCACACATAAGAAGATGCTATTTTGAGTTTTCGTTATCAGTAAGATGGGAGTGCCTGTCTCATGAGATCAGTATGGGAAATAAATGAAACACTAAGCTCAGTGCTGGACGCATAATAAGCCCCCAATAATTGTTATATATTAAGTTTAACTCTTCTTACAAATAAGCTTTACAGGGCCCTGGTAATAACTAATTGTGAGGATTTTGCTCCTCTTCTCAAACCACATTAGTGGATCTCTTGTAGCATAGAAATACAAGTGGGCAGCCATATGATCTTGCCTTCAGTTTGGGAAGAAAGTAGTTAATACTATTGGTATAGATAAGTAATTTATTAATTTACCATTTACTTAATTGTGGAAGATGCAAAGATGAGTTAAATATAGAGCTTTTAGAGCATTTATGGTGGAAAGAGGCAAATTTGTACCCAGTGAGCAACTGCAACCCACATACAGAAATCTGGGAACTATCTTAATTCAGTATTCTAGCCCAATATCCCCGTTAGTACAGTCAGTCATAACTGTCCAGTTGTGTCCTGGGTTTTGTTCGGAAAATATTCACCATAAGTATAATCATATAAATGTATTTTAGAAGACTTTAGTTTTAATGCAAACAAGGTAAAAAGCACAGAGAAGACAGCGATTTCATTCTAGCCTGGGGGCCATGGGAAGAGCTAGGTCTCTAGAACACTTTCATCATTGGTGTGTTGGAGTAAGGACTCTTCAGTTGCAGTAGACCAAAACCCAACTCAGCTAGCTTAGTCAAAAAGCAGAGCTCCATCAGAGTGTGACTGGTTGGAGATATCTCCTCTGAGGGCACAGGCGGTACTTAGGATGCACTGTTATCATTTGTGTTGTCTTTGTAGGGTAAGCTGCGGTACTGTCATCCTCCTCCTGGAATAGATCCTGTGACCTTTCAGTACCAACACCAGCGACACCTAGAGAACAAAACGAATGGTGATGAAATAAAAATGCAGCCAGCTGGAAATAAAAAAGCAAAGCAGATTGAAAACGTAGTTGACAAAACTTTTTTCCATCAAGTAAGTTTTAAATTTTTTCTTTAACTCCTGATCCAACACACCTTTTTAACAGCTTTATTGAGATATCATTCACATATCATAAGCAAATTTTAATCACCCCCAAAAGAAGCCCATACTCATTAGCCCATTCCTCTCTCCCCACAACCCTGCCAACCACTGATCTACTTCCTCTCTTTATAGATTTGTCTATTCAGGACATTTCATATCAGTGGAATTATTTACTATGTTGTCTTTTATTGCTATCTTATTTCACTTAGCATAATATCTTCAAGATGCATCCATGTTGTAGCATGTGTCAGTACTTCTTTCCTTTTTATTACCAAATCACATTTCATTGTATAGATACACCACAATTTGTTTATCCGTTTATCAGCTGATGGACATTTGGGTTGTTTCTAACTTTTGGCTGTTTTGACTAATGCTGCTGTCAACATTTATGTATAGGTTTTTGTGGACATGGGTTTTCAATTCTCTTGCGTATATAGCTAGGAGTGGGGTTCCTGGGTCATGTTATAGCTCCATATTTAACATTTGAGGTGCTGCCAGACTTTCCAAAAGTGACTATACCATTTTACCTTCCCACCAACAGTGTAAAAGCTTTCCAATTTCTCCACATCCTTGTCAACATTTATTATTTTCTGCCTTTTTTTATTTTAGTCATCCTAATACATGTGAAATGGTATCTCATTATGGTTTTGATTTGTATTTCCCTAATGACTAATGATGTTCAGCATATTTTCTTTGGAGAAGTGTCTATTATTACTGAGTTGTAAGAGTTCTTTTTATATTCTGGATACAAGTCCCTTGCCAGATTTATGATTTGCAAATATTTTCACCCATTTTGTCAGTTGTCTTTTCTCTGAGTCAACACATTTGGTGATAGAAGGTGCTAAAGAAACAGACTTCATAAATGTCTTCTGCACTTTTAAAATATTAATAACTGTACTTGCTTATATCACAGCTATAATTTGTAGGCAGCATTTTAAAGGACAAATTATGTGCAGGAAAGTTAAATCATATAGTTGTATCTAATATACTTTAAAAATGTTTTGGGCCGGGCGCGGTGGCTCACGCCTGTAATCCTAGCACTCTGGGAGGCCGAGGCGGGCGGATTGTCCTGAGCTCAGGAGTTCGAGACCAGCCTGAGCAAGAGCGAGACCCCGTCTCTACCAAAAATAGAAAGAAATTAATTGGACAGCTAAAAATATATATAGAAAAAATTAGCCGGGCATGGTGGCGCATGCCTGTA